>CM029021.1:42949834-43191703 GCA_016801055.1 Panax notoginseng | reverse complement strand
TTATTTATAAACAACTTATACTTGTCGTTTTCTTCATCAATCACGCTTTCCGTTATGGGGCCCACACAAGGCTGCGTCGTCGTACGAATATTCCCCGACAGCAAGAATATTCCACGACCAACCGAATATTCACCGACCAAAAATAAATATTTTATAACCACTTGCTTATTTTGCAAAATTTGCACATTTCACCCATAACCAAAGTATTATATCAAATTAACCCCTTATTATTCACAATAATATTTAGAGAAAATTTGATTTTATTCATTAATAAGTTGGGGTCTTACAACCTCCCCTCCTTATGAAATTTCGTCCTCGAAATTGACGTACGTACCTGATGTTTCAAAAAGGTGAGGATACCTCGCTTTCATTTCTGATTCCAACTCCCAGGTCATTTCTTCAATAGCATGGTTTCTCCACAAAACCTTAACTTGTGGTATAACCTTCGTGCGTAGGACATGCTCTTTCCTATCCAAGATCTTAACAGGTACCTCCTCGTACGTTAAATCTTCAGCTATCTCGTCTGGTTCTAACTCAATAATGTGGTTCGGGTCTTTAACATATTTACGAAGCATAGATATGTGAAAAACATTATGAACACGAGACATGCTTGGAGGTAATGCGAGTCTATATGCCACATTTCCTATTCGCTCAAGAATCTCAAATGGACCAACAAATCTTGGATTGAGCTTTCCTCTCTTCCCAAATCTTGTAACTCCCTTCCATGGTGCAACACGTAACAATACATGATCCCCAATATTAAATTCCACGTCCTTCCGATGAAGATCCGCATAACTCTTTTGTCGATCCTGTGCCGTTTGTATACGTTGTCGAATCGTTTGGATCTTCTCTGTAGTAATGCGTACCAATTCTGGTCCCAACAATGTTGCTTCACCCACCTCGTCCCAGCATACTGGAGAACGACATTTTCTTCCATACAACGCCTCAAATGGAGCCATACCTATGCTCGCCTGATAACTGTTGTTGTAGGAGAATTCCACCAATGGTAGGTACTTATCCCAACTCCCTTTGAGATCTAAGACACAAAGTCTTAATAGATCTTCAAGAGTTTGAATAGTCCTCTCTGATTGTCCGTCCGTTTGAGGATGGTATGCTGAACTGAATCGTAAATCCGTGCCCATAGCTTTCTGCAAGCTAACCCAAAATCGTGAAGTGAATCTTGGGTCACGATCCGAAACTATGGATACTGGCATGCCATGCAATCTCACAATCTCGTTCACGTACATACTAGCAAGACGTTCAAGGGAATAAGTCTCACGTATCGGCAAGAAATGAGCGGACTTGGTTAATCTATCAACAATAACCCAAATCGCATCTATGCCTTGAGAAACCTTGGGAAGACCTGTAACAAAATCCATAGTAATGTGTTCCCACTTCCATTTCGGAATCTCAAGTGGTTGCAATGGACCCTTTGGTACTTGATGCTCCGCTTTTACACGTTGACAAGTTAAACATCTCGAGATAAACTCCGCGATCTCTCTTTTCATATTGCTCCACCAAAATGTATGTCGAAGATCGTGATACATTTTGGTACTCCCAGGATGGATTGCAAACGGTGTGTTGTGTGCCTCCATCATTATTCTATGCTTCAAGTCAAAATCGTTAGGAACACAAAGTCTGGAGTTGACTCGAAGTATTCCTTCTTCATCGATTCTTGCTTCTGGAATAGCACCTTCTTGCACTTTCTTCTTCATACGCATCAGCTCTATATCCGTAGCTTGAGCAGCTTTAACTTTATCGATTAAAGTCGGTTCTACTCGTATATTTGATATCATCATGTGGGTACTTGGAGCCTTCATCTCTATCTCCATCCTTTGCAAGTCATACAAAATGGGCCTTTGTGTTAAAAACATTGCACTCGTACCCGCATATGATCTTCTACTCAATGCGTCAGCTACTACGTTTGCTTTTCCAGGATGGTATTGGATGGTATGATCGTAATCTTTCAACAGCTCAAGCCAACGTCGTTGCCGCATGTTGAGTTCCTTTTGGGTGAAGAAATATTTGAGGCTTTTATGATCTGTATAGATCTCCACTTTCTCCCCATACAGGTAGTGTCTCCAGATCTTCAACGCAAAAACGACTGCTGCCAACTCCAAATCATGAGTAGGATAATTCCTCTCATATTCTTTGAGTTGTCGTGAGGCATAGGCTATGACTTTCCCATGTTGCATGAGAACACATCCTAACCCTTTGCCTGAAGCATCGCTGTAGATAACAAATCCATCCGAACCAGATGGTATTGTCAAAACAGGTGCCGAAATGAGTCTCCTCTTGAGTTCTTGGAAACTCTTCTCGCATTCCTCACTCCATACGAATTTTGTATCTTTCCGAGTCAGCTGAGTTAACGGAGTAGCGATTCGAGAAAATCCTTCCACAAATCTCCGATAATAACCAGCTAAGCCCAGAAAGCTACGTACTTCGGTTACCGACTTCGGTTGCTCCCAACTTTGTATGGCTTCAATCTTCGCCGGGTCGACAGATACTCCATGTTTTGACACCACGTGCCCAAGGAATGCTACTTCCTCAAGCCAGAACTCGCATTTCTTCAGTTTGGCATATAGCTGTTTTTCACGAAGCCTTTGCAGTACCAGCTTCAAATGGCGCTCATGATCTTCACGGCTTTTGGAATAGATGAGGATGTCATCAATAAAGACAACAACGAACTGATCCAAATATTCTTTGAATACACGGTTCATCATATCCATGAAGGCAGCAGGAGCATTAGTCAATCCAAAAGACATTACTAAGAATTCATAATGCCCGTACCGAGTTCTGAAGGCAGTCTTTGGAATATCCTCAGTTTTAATCTTCAGCTGATGATATCCAGAACGAAGATCGATCTTTGAAAAGAATTGTGCTCCTTGCAACTGGTCAAACAGGTCATCAATGCGAGGTAGCGGATACCTATTCTTGATGGTGACATGGTTCAATTCTCGATAGTCAATACAAAGTCGCATACTCCCGTCTTTCTTCTTTACGAATAAAACAGGAGCACCCCAAGGAGACGTACTAGGACGAATAAAACCGATGTCCAACAACTCCTGTAGTTGGACTTTTAACTCCTGAAGTTCAATAGGAGCCATTCGATATGGGGTTTTAGAAATGGGCTTTGTACCGGGTTCAAGGTCAATAAAGAATTCAATTTCTCGTTCCGGGGGTAGACCGGGAAGTTCTTCAGGAAATACATCGGAAAATTCTCTAACAATAGAAATATTATTCAAATCTGACTTGTCTTTGTTCAAATCCATAACATGGGCTAAGAAAGCTTGACATCCGTTTTTCAATAAACGAATAGCTTTGTGGCTTGATATGACAGTGACTGATTTTAGTGGTTTAGTAGTTTGAATTCGTATGACAGGTTGGTTAGGAATATGAAAACTAACAACCTTACGAAAACAATCAATTTTAGCATGATGAGTGGTTAACCAATCAATTCCTAAAATCACATCAAAAGCAAGTATCTTTAAAGAGATAAGATCAACAGGTAATGTGATAGTGCCAACTTGGATCATGCAAGATTTATAAACTGTAGATGTAACGAAGGTTTCACCCAACGGAGTTTCAACAGATAAGTTAAAGTCCAATTTCTCCGGAGTCAAGTTTAAACGTTGAGCACAAGCAGGAGAGATAAAAGAATGGGTAGAACCGGTATCTAGTAAAGTATAAACTTCGCAAGAATTCAAGATTAGCTTACCCGTGATCACCTCGTTCGGGTTTCTCGCGTTTTGGCCAGTAACGACAAACGCCCTTCCAGGAACCGCTGATTTCGACTTATCCGGGATAACTTTTGGAGTCACCATCCCCGCTGAACTTGGTTTTGCTACAGAACACTCTCGAGCTATATGACCTTCCTTTCCACAGTTATAACATACCTTGGATTGTTGTGGGCAGTTTGGGCTGATATGTCCCTCTTTCCCACATTTGTAACATACGACCGGTGGTCGTTCTCCTCCCCTAAAACAGTTGATGTTTGTGCTGACGTCTTCACGTTATCATTGTTGTACCTCTCTTCTTGAAATCTCCTCCCGACTCGCTCCTTCTATTATCACGACCACGATTACCACCAGAGTGGTTACCGCTTTTGTCCGAATGTTTTCCTCCCTGCTGGTTTTCATTGCTTCGATGACTGCCGCCACCGGTATGACCCTGGTTGTGGTCCCTCGGTTGCACATACTCATTATCTCGCTCTAATAATTGAGCCCTGTTTACAACATCTGAATATAAAGAAAATTTATGAGAGATAAGATATTGCCGAATCTCGGGTTTTAGACCTCTCAGAAACATCCTTGTCATTCGTTCCTCATTTTCGACCAAATGAGGTGCAAACCTGGATAACTCTGCAAACTTCGCCTCGTACTGGGACACCGTCATGTTGTTTTGTTCCAGTCTAATAAACTCAACCTCCTTCATATGACGAATACTTTCAGGAAAGTACTTGTCATTGAACAGTTTTTGAAATGTTTCCCAGGACATGTTGAGTGCGTCAGGCTGGGTACGCTTCACAGACTCCCACCAGTAGTCTGCCTCACCGCGGAACATAAATGTGGCGAATGGAACCTTCTGTTCCTCCGTGCATCCCAAGACATCAAATATCTTGGTAATTTGCTTGACCCACGTTTCCGCCATGATCGGATCCGGCTTTCCCTTAAATTCTGGTGGTCCCAATTCTTTGAACTGCTTAGCTGTGACAAACCGCGCGTTGTTATCATTTCCACCCGTATTCTGCACACGAGTCTCCCTCGTCTGATTTTGCATGAACTGCAAAAAGCTCCTAAACATTCCATCATTCATCGTTTGCTCGGTAACGTTGTTTACAGGAGGAATATTGCCTTCCTGTTGCACGTTCCCCTGGGTAGTGATCAAAGGTGTCTCCACGGTCTGATTTACTCCATTATTAACGTTCTCAGCTGCCATTCTTAATATACTGCCATAAAACAAGGGTTAATAGTCATGTCATATATTATCCCTATACTCTGACCGACCAAATAAACACCAAATAAACTTAGTCAGGTCATACTAGCGAAGGAATTCCCCGTCTCTCCCCCTCCTAGTTCTTGTCTCACATCTCAGCCAGGGATCATATCCCTAAGCTCTGATACCAACTGTGACGCCCCCAGAATAGGTATACAACACCCATTCTGAGTCGCCAAATACATGGTACAGAAAGCAAACTACAACTTCAATAATACAATTGTCGTGCAAAATACGACAACACATACTGTGAGTTTAAATACAAATATTGTCTTCTAGACAATATCCACACTCAAATAAATCCTCATTACAATTATTCAAACACTATTTTACAGAAATAGTGAGGACTGCTAATACATCTTTCTAGAACCATCACTCCATACCCCGACTAGATCCTGCTATGTTCTCACCTCCTGAGAAGAAAAATGGAACAAAAAGGAAAAGGGTGAGCTCAACTAGCCCAGTAAAGAATATTATGACTAAGATAATATACAACAAATTATCGTTAGTCTTCAACAGGGAAAAATCTGATAAAATATAATCGACAACAAGTTTTAGATCAACAACTGCAGCGGAAACAGCAAACCATTAGAAGAGTCAAGTAGAGAAAGAATTCTACTATCTTCTAAGATTTAAAAGTCCATCATCAATATTTTATCCCTGTAACATCAATTAATAATCATCTTTAACCAAATATTCATCTTTGCACTACAGGCCAAAGATATTCATTTGTATCATCAGTCGGTCATGTTCATCTCAACACCTGTTCATCTTTGCACTACAGGCCAAAGATATTCATCAAGTAATTATACATCTTTGCACTACAGGCCAAAGATATTCAGTAATATCATCATTTAGGACTGAGGATGATGAAAAATATCTTAAAGAGAACGAATCCAATGAGACAGAAGGACAAATAGTAGGGATTCGTATAACAGTTTATCCAAGATCAATAATACTTCATAATAATCAATTGTGAAGCAGAATTCAAAAATAAAGATCAAAACATGGATACAATCAAAGATAGTAACCATAATAGACATCTTGGACAAAAAGGAAAAATTTTATTTTTCGGTGAATAGTGCCGTATTCGTGAATAGTGCCGTATACGTGAATAGTACCGTATACGTGAATAGTAACCCCGACACAAAAAGTTCCAAATTTGATAAAAACTCATATCAATATTTCAGCATAATGATATTGAAGAAAATAATATCATTTAAGAAGAAAATAATATCCCTTACCTCAAAATATCAGTACTTCTGGTCGGAATACCGGTATAAGGCTGAAAGAAACTTGCTCTGATGAATAGAAACTCTCAAAGTATCTAAATACTCACAAAATACACTCAATAATCTAGAGAGAGAAAGAGAGAAAACTTGTTTCTGGTGTGATTTTCAATTCTAACTTAGCCTCTATTTATAGGAAAATTTGGTAGTTTGACCTGCAACCTGATGGCTTTACCTGCTACTATTCCCACCCACCACATTTGAAATATAATTCAGCACATTTCTTCACCAACCACAAGTGGGGCCCACCAATTCTAGAATTTTCCACCAAAATGATAAACTCCGAAAATTCAACAATTTCTGAACCAGTCATCTTGTAAAATTCATAATAAATCATACGTTCATTTTTAACGGTTCAAAATTTGTGGACATATACTCAACTTATATATATATAACATATCCAAAAATTACCACGATCCAACGGTCGGATTAAAAATTATAACCCCCGCAAACTATCTCAAAAAACCTGATTTTTAATACCTCCATTCCGACAAAAATACTGACAAAAACCTCAACATTAACTCCTTCATTTTTAACCACAAAAATATATCCCTCATTTATATCCACATAAAATAAATATTTCTTATCATATGAATCAATAATTAATTATTCACAAATAATATTACAGAATCACATTTATGACAACCAGGCCGTTCCCAGGAAAGAGGGGGCTTTCCAATAAGGATTTCTCCTTACTGGCGCGCAATTAGATGACCAAACCTCTCCTTAGACAGAACTTTCTAGACATTGCCAATAATGTTATCTAATAATATTATTCAAATAATATGAATTATTGATCTGATAAATGAAAATACTGTGCAGCAACAATTATTGAAACAACAATAATATAAAATATCAACGCAGCAATTATTGAATCAATAAAATAAAATATTGAATAATAACTACTGTAACAATTATTGAGTAGTGCCTTCTTACGTAAGAATCAATAATTGGTGCAATACCGTGTGCTACTGTATTTTAACCACCGGGTATTCCAACAGTATTAACGGTAACAACTACGCCGTTATTTATAAACAACTTATACTTGTCGTTTTCTTCATCCAATCGCTTTCCGTTATGGGGCCCACACAAGGCTGCGTCGTCGTACGAATATTCCCCGACAGCAAGAATATTCCACGACCAACCGAATATTCACCGACCAAAAAAAATATTTTATAACCACTTGCTTATTTTGTAAAATTTGCACATTTCACCCATAACCAAAGTATTATATCAAATTAACCCCTTATTATTCACAATAATATTTAGAGAAAATTTGATTTTATTCATTAATAAGTTGGGGTCTTACATTTCCCGGTTAAAAGAAAAATTCCCCGACCAATCGATATTATATAACAACTTTCGTACTTTGTAAAATTTATAAATATTAAAACACCTACACCACAACAAAAACATTATAACAAAAAAAAACATTCAAATTATATAAATACATAAATTAACCAACACAAAACTAGAACATTATATCAAATTAACCCATAATATTCAAAAAAGATATTTATAGAAAATTCTCTTTATTTATAAAAGTTGTGGTCTTACAAATAGTATTTACCTTGGTCAATAGTATTTACCTTGGTCAATAGTAATTACCTTCGTCAATAGTATTTACCTTGGTCAATAGTATTTACCTTGGTCAATAGTAATTACCTTCGTCAATAGTATTTATCTTGGTCAATAGTAATTACTTTCGTCAATAGTAGTTGTCCCTTCAATATTACCAAGAGTCATTTGACCCTTCGTTAAGACCAAGAGTCATTTGACCCTTCTTTAAGACCAAGAGCCACCCTCAGTTTTTCTATAAATAGAGGCCTAGGGCTTCATTATTTTTCACGAATTCATTCAAGCTATAGAGAGAGAAAGTATAGAGAGAATAAGAGAGAGAGAATAAAAGTATTCTGCTACTTCACTTTTCCAATATCCAGTTCTCTTAAGGTAGGGAATATTATTTCTTTTATATTCAAGAAAAGAATTTCTATTATTCCATTTTTTTATTATTCTGTTGGAATAACCTGTATATGCGGAATACCCTATACTTGGTGACATTCTTCTATTATTCTGTCTTTGTTATTCCGTTGGAACATCCTGTCTGTGCTTTATGCCGGACCTGGTTCCGTCTTTATTATTATTCTGTCGGAATATCCTGTCTGTGTGTTTTACACCGGACCTGGTTCCATTATTTATTATTCTGTCGGAATATCCTGTCTGTGTGTTTTACACCAGACCTGGTTCCATTATTTATTATTCTGTCGGAATATCCTGTCTGTGCGTTTACGCCGGACCTGGTTCCATTGTTATTATTCTGTTAAGAATAACCTGTCTGTGCGGTCTATCGCATGCATGGTGATTTCTTTTGTTATTCTATTCTTTATTATACTCAGTTGATTAAACCTTTGACTTCTATACTCCATGAAATTAGTGGAATATCCTTGATATTTGCGCTTCATCTAGTATCTATTCATGAAAATATTCTCCTAATCAGTCTTGAAGTTTTACTCCACAAAGCAGTATCATGTTGACAATTTGGACGTTATTAATTCCTGGATAAATTAATTCTTGAACTTGTTTTATTGAATTCTTATATCATTGTCATCATCCTCATGTTTATAAAATATTGAAAGTCATCTGTGGCCTGTAGTGCATAGATGGACTTGGTATGATTATGACCAGGGATTATTCGGTATAATCATGACCGTAATGTTACAAATGATGTGGTAAAAGTCCTCATTGGCCCGTAGTGCATTGATGGACAGTTGTTGGCATGATCATGACCATTAATGAATACACAAATATCCTTGGCCGTAGTGCAGGGGTGATTCGATGATGTGGATTATTTTATTAAGCTGAGTCCCAGCGATCACAGTGTTGAAAAACTTTTTAAATCATAAAAGATAGTAGAGTTTATTTTCTACTTGACTCTTTTAATGGATTGCTTGTTCCGCTGCAGTTAAACTTGATGTCTATTATATTTTATCAGTTTAACATTGTTGAAGGCTAATGATAATTTATTCTGCATTATCTTAGTCATAATATTTCTTACTGGGCTAGTTGAGCTCACCCTTTCTTTCACTGTTCTCTTCAGGAAATGAGAACGTAGCTGGGGCAAGTCGGGGAACGGAGTGATGGTCCGAATGATAGTATTAGTTAGTAGTCCTCACTATTCTATGTAATGGTGTGTTAATAAATGTAATGAGGACTCCTTTTGAGTATGAATACTCTCTAGAAGATAATATTTGTATTCAAACTCACAATTTATGTTTTGTCGTATTGTACATGACAGTTGTATTAATAAGTTGTATTTGTATTTTGTACTATGTATCTGACGACCCAAGATGGGTGATGTATACCTAATTTTGGGGTGTCACAGTTGGTATCAGAGCTTAGGGATATGATCCCTGGCTAAGATGTGAGAATAGAACTAGGAGGGGAGAGACGGGAAATTCCTTCGCTAGTATGACCTACCTAAGTTTATTTGCATGGTATTTAATTGGTCGGTCATAATATAAGGATAATATATGACATATCAATTAACTTTTATTTTGTGACAGTATCTGAAAATGGCATCTGAGAATGTTGAGAATAGCAATGGAGCACAGGTGACTATTGATTCACCACATATCAATAATCAGGATAATGTTCATCAGGAAGGTGACAATCCTCATGCAAATAACAACACTGACCAGATGATGAATGATGGAATGTTCAGAGGTTTTATGCAATTCATGCAACAACAGGTGAAAGCGGCTCCTGTCCACAACGTAGGTGGAAATACTGGAAACTCTCAGGCGGTCACCGCTAAACAGTTTAAGGAGCTGGGACCACCGGAGTTTAAGGGAGAACCCAAACCACTTGTAGCTGAAACATGGATAAAGTAGATCACCAAGATATTTGATGTCTTGGGTTGCTCCGAGGAGCAAAAGGTTCCCTTTGCCACCTTTATGTTGCGAGGAGAGGCAGATTACTGGTGGGAATCGATAAAGCGTACTCAACCTGCCGCACTGAAGATGTCTTGGGAGAAGTTCCAAGAGCTGTTTAACGATAAATACTTTCCCGAGAGTATTCGTCACATGAAGAAGGTGGAGTTCATCAAATTAGAGCAGAATAATATGACCGTGTCGCAATACGAGGCAAAATTTGCGGAGTTATCCCGGTTTACGTCCCACCTGGTGGATAATGAAGAAAGAATGACGCGGATGTTTTTAAGAGGTTTGAAGCCGGAGATACGTCAACATCTTGTTTCTCATAAACTGTGTTTGTATTCAGATGTTGTAAACAGGGCTCAGTTGGTGGAGCGCGATAACGAGACAACGTAACCAAAAGAGAGCAGCCGGCAAAATGATAATACCAATGAAAGCAGTCATCGAAGCGGTGACAACAAGCGTGGAGGGAATCAACAGGCCAGAAATGGTAACCACTTCGGTGGTAATCAGGGCCAAAACAATAAGAATGGACATTTCAAGAAGAGGAGATTCAACAATGATGGAAAGACGTCAGCACCAGCACCTGTCGTTAAGGAAGGAGAACGACCACCTATCATATGTTTCAAATGCGGAGGGGAGGGGCACATCAGTCCAAACTGCGTGATGCCGTCCAAAGCATGTTATAATTGTGGAAGAGAAGGTCATTTAGCCCGATTTTGTCGTTTACCGAAGACAAATTCAGCTAGGATGGAGGCACCAAAGGCCGTCCCAGAAAAGTCAAAATCGGTTGTGCAAGGGAGAGCGTTTGTTGTGAACTCCCAGAGAGTAAGGAACCCGAATGAGATCATCACGGGTAAGCTTATCATAAACTCTAACGAAGTCTATACTTTATTTGATACCGGTTCTACCCATTCTTTTATTTCTCCTACTTGCGCTCATCGATTAAATTTGATTCCGGAGAAATTAGACTTTGACTTAGCAGTTGAAACTCCATTGGGAGAAACCTTCATTACATCCACGGTTTATAAGTCTTGTTTGGTTCAAGTTGGTACCCACACATTACCTGTCGATCTTATTTCATTAAAAATACTTGCATTTGACGTGATTCTAGGGATTGATTGGTTAACTACTCATCATGCAAAAATTGATTGTTTTCGTAAGGTTGTTAGCTTTCATATTCCTAATCGACCTATTATGCGAATTCAAGCAACCAAACCATTAAAATCAATCGTTGTCATCTCAAGCCATAAAGCTATTCGTTTATTGAAAAACGGATGTCAAGCTTTCTTAGCTCATGTCACAGATCTAAACAAAAATACGTCAGCTTTGAATGATATTTCTGTTGTTAATAAATTTCCTGACGTATTTCCCGAAGAACTTCCTGGCCTACCCCCAGAGCGTGAAATTGAATTTTGTATCGACCTTGAACCCGGTACAAAACCCATTTCCAAAGCCCCATATCGAATGGCTCCTATTGAACTTCAGGAGTTAAAGACCCAACTGCAGGAATTGTTAGACATTAGTTTTATTCGTCCTAGTACTTCTCCTTGGGGTGCTCCTGTTCTGTTCATGAAGAAGAAAGATGGGAGTATGCGACTTTGTATTGATTATCGGGAGTTGAATCATGTCACCATCAAAAATAGGTACCCATTGCCACGTATTGATGACCTGTTTGACCAGTTGCAAGGAGCACAATTCTTTTCAAAGATCGATCTTCGTTCTGGATATCATCAGCTGAAGGTTAGAACTGAGGATATTCCAAAGACTGCCTTCAAAACTCGGTATGGGCATTATGAATTCTTAGTTATGTCTTTTGGATTGACTAATGCTCCTGCTGCCTTCATGGATATGATGAACAGGGTATTCAATGAATATTTGGATCACTTTGTGGTCGTCTTTTTCGATGGCATCCTTGTTTATTCCAAAAGCCGTGAAGATCATGAGCAACACTTGAGGCTGGTACTCCAAAAGCTTCGTGAATACAAACTTTATGTCAAGTTGAAGAAATGCGAGTTCTGGCTGGAAGAGGTAGCATTCCTTGGGCACGTAGTATCAAGTCGTGGAATATCTGTTGACCCGGCAAAGATTGAAGCAATTCAAAGCTGGGAGCAACCTAAATCAGTAACCAAAGTACGTAGCTTTCTCGGTCTAGTTGATTATTATCGGAGATTCGTGGAAGGATTTTCTCGAATCGCTACTCCATTAACTCAGCTGACTCGGAAAGATACAAAGTTCGGTTGGAGCGAAGAATGTGAGCAGAGTTTTCAAGAACTCAAGAGGAGACTCATTTCAGCACCTGTTCTAACAATACCATCTGGCTCGGAGGGATTTGTCATCTACAGTGATGCTTCGAGCAAAGGGTTGGGATGCGTTCTCATGCAACATGAAAAAGTCATAGCCTATGCATCAAGACAACTCAAGGAATATGAGAGGAATTATCCTACTCATGATCTAGAGTTGGCAGCTGTTGTCTTTGCACTTAAAATTTGGAGGCATTACTTGTATGGGGAGAAGGTGGAGATCTTTATGGATCATAAAAGCCTCAAATATTTCTTCACTCAAAAGGAACTTAACATGCGACAACGACGTTGGCTTGAACTGTTGAAAGATTATGATCATACCATTCAATACCATCCTGGAAAAGCGAACGTGGTAGCTGACGCATTGAGTAGAAGATCATATGCAAGTACGAGTGCAATATTGTCAACACAAAAGCCCATTTTGTGTGACTTACAAAGGATGGAGATAGAGTTAAAGACTCCAGGGACCCATGTGATGATGGTGAATATACGAGTTGAACCAACTTTAATCGATAAAGTTAAAGCTGCTCAAGCTACAGACCTGGAGCTGATGTGTATGAGGAAGAAAGTGCAAGAAGGTTCTATGCCGGAAGCAAGAATCGATGAAGAAGGAATACTTCGAGTCAAATCCAGACTTTGTGTTCCTAACAACCCTGATTTAAAGTATGAAATCATGATGAAGGCGCACAACACACCGTTTGTAATCTATCCTGGAAGTACCAAAATGTATCATGATCTTCGTCATACATTTTGGTGGAGCAATATGAAGAGAGAGATAGCGTTGTTTATCTCAAGGTGTCTAACTTGTCAACGAGTCAAAGCGGAGCATCAAGTACCAAAAGGTCCATTGCAACCACTTGAAATTCTAGAATGGAAGTGGGAGCACATTACCATAGATTTCGTTACCGGTCTTCCTGAGGTTTCTCAAGGTATAGATGCGATTTGGGTCATTGTTGATAGATTGACCAAGTCTGCTCATTTCTTACCGATACGAGAAACTTATACACTTGAACATCTTGTTCGTATGTACATAAACGAGATTGTAAGACTGTATGGTATGCCAGTATCCATAGTTTCTGATCGAGACCCAAGATTCACTTCACGATTTTGGGTTAGTTTACAAAAAGCTATGGGCACGGATTTACGATTTAGTTCAGCATATCATCCTCAGACGGACGGACAATCAGAGAGAACTATTAAAGATCTATTAAGACTCTGTGTCTTTGACTTCAGGGGAAGTTAGGACAAGTTCTTACCATTGGTGGAGTTTTCCTACAACAACAGTTATCAAGCAAGTATTGGCATGGCTCCATTCGAAGCATTGTATGGAAGAAAATGTCGTTCTCCAGTATGCTGGGATGAGGTGGGTGAAGCAACGTTGTTGGGACCGGAGTTGGTACGTATGACTACAGAAAAGATTCAAACGATCCGACAACGTATAAAAACCTCACAAGATCGACAAAAGAGTTATGTTGATCTTCATCGAAAGGACGTGGAATTTGATGTAGGAGATCATGTGTTCTTACGTGTTGCTCCATGGAAAGGAGTTATGAGATTTGGAAAGAGAGGAAAGCTCAATCCTCGATTCATCGGTCCATTTTTAATCCTCGATCGAGTAGGAACTGTGGCTTATAGACTCGCTTTACCGCCAAGTATGTCTCGTGTTCATAACGTTTTTCACATATCCATGTTACGCAAATATGTGGAAGACCCGAACCACATTATTGAGTTAGAACCGGACGAAATAGCGGAAGATTTGACGTATGAAGAAGTTCATGTTCAAATCTTGGATAAGAAGGAACATATTCTACGCTCCAAGGTTATACCTCAAGTTAAAGTTTTGTAGAGAAACCACGATGTTGAGGAAATGACCTGGGAGTTAGAATCTGAAATGAAATCAAAGTATCCTTACCTCTTCGACATACCAGGTATGTACCCTAATTTCGAGGGCAAAATTTCATAAGAAGGGGAGGTTGTAAGACCCCAACTTTTATAAATAAAGATGAATTTTCTATAAATATCATTTTTGAATATTATGGAGTTAATTTGATATAATGTTATAGTTGTGGGTAATATTTATAAATTTTGCAAAGTAAGCAAGTTGTTATAAAATATTCGTTTGGTCGGGAAATATTCTGTTTGTCGGGGAATATTTGTACGACGGCACAATCATTGGTGGACCCCACAACAGAAGTATTGTCGTAGTTAGAAAACGACAAAAATTATCTTTCTATAAAATAACGGCTGAGGTGTTACCGTTAAAACCGTTAAAACTGTTGAACTACCCGGTAGTAAAAGTACAGTAATACGCGTGGTTGCATAGTAGCACACGGTATTGATTATTGATGCTTACGTGAGAAGTCAATCAGCTATACTCAATTATTGCTACAGTAATTGCTGCATCATATCTCTTAAATTATTATCATAGTATCATCTGTATAATATGTTATATTATTAAATCAATAATTGAGACGTTGTGGTAAGTTTGGTTATTTTTATGGGGGGCCATATGTCATCATCTAAGAGTCTCTTCGTCAATAGTAATTACCGTCATCAATAGTAATTACCGTCGTCAATAGTATTTACCTTGGTCAATAGTATTTACCTTGGTCAATAGTAATTACCTTCGTCAATAGTATTTACCTTGGTCAATAGTATATACCTTGGTCAATAGTAATTACCTTCGTCAATAGTATTTACCTTGGTCAATAGTAATTACTTTCGTCAATAGTAGTTGTCCCTTCAATATTACCAAGAGTCATTTGACCCTTCGTTAAGACCAAGAGCCACCCTCAATTTTTCTATAAATAGAGGCCTAGGGCTTCATTATTTTTCACGAATTCATTCAAGCTATAGAGAGAGAAAGTATAGAGAGAATAAGAGAGAGAGAATAAAAGTATTCTGCTACTTCACTTTTCCAATATCTAGTTCTTTTAAGGTAGGGAATATTATTTCTTTTATATTCAAGAAGAGAATTTCTGTTATTCCATTTCTTTATTATTCTGTTGGAATAACCTGTATATGCGGAATACCCTATACTTGGTGACATTCTTCTATTATTCTGTCTTTGTTATTCCGTTGGAACATCCTGTCTGTGCTTTACGCCGGACCTGGTTCCGTCTTTATTATTATTCTGTCGGAATATCCTGTCTGTGTGTTTTACACCGGACCTGGTTCCATTATTTATTATTCTGTCGGAATATCCTGTCTGTGTGTTTTACACCAGACCTGGTTCCATTATTTATTATTCTGTCGGAATATCCTGTCTGTGCGTTTACGCCGGACCTGGTTCCATTATTATTATTCTGTTAAGAATAACCTGTCTGTGCGGTCTATCGCATGCATGGTGATTTCTTTTGTTATTCCATTCTTTATTATACTCAGTTGATTAAAACTTTGACTTCTATACTTCATGAAATTAGTGGAATATCCTTGATATTTGCGCTTCATCTAGTATCTATTCATGAAAATATTCTCCTGATCAGTCTTGAAGTTTAATCCACAAAGCAGTATCATGTTGACAATTTGGACATTATTAATTCCTGGATAAACTAATTCTTGAACTTGTTTTATTGAATTCTTATATCATTGTCATCATCCTCATGTTTATAAAATGTTGAAAGTCATCTGTGGCCTGTAGTGCATAGATGGACTTGGTATGATTATGACCAGGGATTATTCGGTATAATCATGACCGTAATGTTACAAATGATGTGGTAAAAGTCCTCATTGGCCCGTAGTGCATTGATGGACAGTTGTTGGCATGATCATGACCATTAATGAATACACAAATATCCTTGGTCGTAGTGCAGGGGTGATTCGATGATGTGGATTATTTTATTAAGCTGAGTCCCAGCGATCACAGTGTTGAAAAACTTTTTAAATCATAAAAGATAGTAGAGTTTATTTTCTACTTGACTCTTTTAATGGATTGCTTGTTCCGCTGCAGTTAAACTTGATGTCTATTATATTTTATCAGTTTAACATTGTTGAAGGCTAATGATAATTTATTCTGCATTATCTTAGTCATAATATTTCTTACTGGGCTAGTTGAGCTCACCCTTTCTTTCACTGTTCTCTTCAGGAAATGAGAACGTAGCTGGGGCAAGTCGGGGAACGGAGTGATGGTCCGAATAATAGTATTAGTTAGTAGTCCTCACTATTCTATGTAATGGTGTGTTAATAAATGTAATGAGGACTCCTTTTGAGTATGAATACTCTCTAGAAGATAATATTTGTATTCAAACTCACAGTTTATGTTTTGTCGTATTGTACACGACAGTTGTATTAGTAAGTTGTATTTGTATTTTGTACTATGTATCTGACGACCCAAGATGGGTGATGTATACCTAATTTTGGGGGTGTCACAGTAGAGCCATTATTTGGGTTGTCCATCATCTTGACTTCTGGGACTGCACTATGGGTGATAGTGTTGCACGTTTCTTTTCCTAGTTCAATCTCTCCGGCCGCCAGCTTCTCATGGTATATCCTCCGCAGATTGTAACAGTTCATAGTGGAATGTCCTGCGTATTGGTGGTATACACAGAAGTCCGGTCTTCTTTTCATCTATTCCGTCACAACCAACGGGGGTCTTGGAGGTTTCACCACTCTATGCTCGACCCATTGTTTGTACAGGCCCCTAAATACCTTCTCACTGCATGTGATAGCATCTAGAACTGGCAATCTGGTATACTTGTCCCTATGCTTTCCTCTGCTTCACTCAAATTTCTCATTCTTCTCCCTCTTTCCCCCTTGTGGTTTTGACTGAGAATCCACCAAAGTCACAGTTGTTGTCCTCTTGCCCTTCCATGTAACCGTCGCGTGGCTAGTAGGCAAAGTCATGATTCCTCCCAAGTCTTATGCAAAAGATGAGAGGGTCACAAATGAATAAAAAAGCCTTGGTAACGAGGTAGGGCTTGATGGCGTCTAAAGCACCATTGCTGCATATGCTGACCAAGTTCTTCTCTTCAATTGGCTCTGCACACTTTTGTGCTTGAGCCCTGAACCTATCCGCGTAATCTGACAGCTCCTCGTTTGGCTTCTACTTGAATCGCATGAGCTCTACAATGGTTACCTATTTCTGCACATAGAAAAATTTCTTAAGAAATTGCAATTTTAGATTATCCCAATCATGGACTGATCTCTTCTCCAAGTTGTAGTATCAACTGAAGGCACTATCCGTCAAAGTCTTGTTGAATTCCCTCATCAACAAATTTGGTTATTCATTTAATCATATCCTAACCATGGAGACATCGATTCTACGAACCTGGCAATGTGTTCCCTAGCATTTCCTTTCTCTCCATTGTATTTTAGAAATTGCGAGGGTTGCTCGATATATCCTGCCGGGTAAGGTTGTCCGCGAAGTTGATTGATCACATCGATCATATCTTCCTTTGTCACATATTGGCTCGTGGTATGGACTCTCTGTGGTGTTGTGATGTATGGTTGCATTAACTGTGTGTATGGTACAGGAATTGTGTAATAACCCGAACCCAATATAGGCCCAAAGTGCTACACGCTGCAAGGCCATAGGCCCGCAAGGCAACAATATCAATAACGCGCAGCCCAAACAAAACAACTTAACAATAATCTTAACTTAAAACCCAACAATAAATATATTTTAAATCAATTCAAATGAAATACTAATAAATACCACTTTCAAATAATGGAGACGCAGCTCCTCGAAACTAAGAATTTTATCAAAATCCATCAACAAAAGAAAAACATCTAAAACTAAACTCAAGCTATTCCAAGCATACCAAATAAGGGCTCAGCTTTCAACGACGGGACCTGTAAAAATTTGTAAGGGGGTGAACGATGAAACCCATCAAGTAGAAATCCTCTCTATCTAGCCGAATCAAGTATAATTTGCAAAATACTTTTTCGAAATAACTTTTTGTTCAATAACAATAGTACAAAAGCTTTCAAAACTAAAACAATTCAAAAATGATTTCAATGTATATCAGAACTCTTTTAATCCACAGCCTTAGCGACTAAGGTTACAATAGCCCTGTAACACGGCCCAAAAATTTGATAACATTATGATACGCACCCTACTATGGTATCTACAAAAATGCACGCTCCCCGAAGGGCATCTAAAAGGTGTGCGCCTTAGTAGGTCCTATATTAGCTCCAGAACTAAACGTAATCAATAACGGGTTCTATACATAGTCAGACTGAGGATTTTAAAATCTTTTCTCAATATTATCGATAATATAAACAATACTTTTTCACAGTTCAAAATCATATAATATCATTCAGAGTTCGAAAATAAATACTTGATCCGAATTTTGAAATAAAAGAACATAATAATTTAATTTAAATGGAAGCCTTAAATAAAACATAACGAATTTTGAAACTGTACATTTAGGCATCCGAACAATTAATAAGACATACTTAAAAGTAACGATAATCTTAAAAACACTAAATAGTTCGAAAACCCACTTACCTCGATATTACGAATACGAAAATATTAGCCGAACAAATCCTAAATATAAATTTAGAACAAAAAGAAATCATTAGTATAAAATATTCTGCCTCAAACATATTTTTATTTCATTATTTATTTATTTTTAACTCAATTTATATTTAGTTAATATACCTGAAATTATAAAGATTTTCCTACATTATAATTACTTAAATATTCAATATTGAAACTATAACTTTAAAATTAAAATAAATATTTTATGTTATTAGTTTAGAATTATTCTGTTATACTTATTAGTATATAACCGTAGCCATGATTCATAAGTGTGTGTGTGTGTGTGTGTGTGTGTATATATATATATATATATATATATATATATATATATATATATATATATTGACACACACACACACCAAAATTTACCTTTTTAAATTTTCTTCTTTTCTATTTTGCAGTACTCCAAAGCCAAATAAATTTTTACGCTCTTCTCTCTCTAGTTGTTTAAATATATGCAATTCCTTTGCAAAATAGGTTACTAGGTAAAAGAGTCCTTTTTAAAATTAAAAGTTTGTTAAACTTGAATGACTTTTCTTATCCTTATAGGTTTTAGATATGTATAAATACTTATTAGTTACACTTCTATTATCTAATTATATTTATCTTTTATCTTTTTTTTAATCTTTTTTTTACCGAATATTACAAATTGACTGATGTACATTAACATCATGTAAATTCTATATCGGTTGTGCTTGTGGGCTAGTTCGTTGGACGAGGCTTGGGATGGTTAGTATCTGCACTTGTGAAAATGCGGGGATAGTGGTCAGAATGATGTTTGTCTGGGGCTGGTTGACTTCCAGTCTGAGTTATGGCACGTCGCCACTGTTATGAGGTTTCAAGTGGATGATTGGAACAGACTGATTCTCCGTCAATGGAGGTGCAGTCTGATTCTCCTTATTGTTGCTATCGTTATTGTTGTCCTCCACTCCTACTTGTTCTCCCTGAGAATTGTCTAGGAACATGGCCTTGAAAGTGGGGATCTGTATCAACTGCTGGGGGAAATTCCCAATTTTCTCTTGCTTCCTCTGCATCTCCAGCATCATAACCATCATCATCTCATGTCCTTCCCATGCTTCCTTCAATGTCTTGAGCATCTCCAGTTGCACAACATTTATTTGCTCTCCACTTTTTCCTCGTCTTGCCTTCCCGTACCTATCCGCCTGACATTCATTGGTTATTGATCAGCCATGTATGGTAATGTTAAACTTCCTTCCGAGGCGTCTACAGGGATGGGTTGATTGAGATCTAGATTCAATCCTTGGAAAGGTTGATTTGCTTGCCTTGGAACTGGATCCGGTGAAGTAATGCTCGTTGTCGGTGAAACTCTTTCGGTAGTTCTTCCACTTCGAGTTGTGGGCATACCCTTCACGAATTCTACACCTCCCCAGCAGAGCCTCCAAAGAAATGTGGGCAAGAAAATCGTACCTTGCTAGGGTTAGGGTTTCGTGTTGACTGAGGAGGAGAAAAATCCACGAAGAGTACGGAATTGATTGATTGATTGAAGATGGGAGAAAAACATGTGGGCGATTACTCCAATAACACGTGGCAGAACTCCTAGAATTCGGAAACCTTGTTAGGATAGCAGGGATTCACGGAGCCTTCTTGAGTGCTTCAAGTTGAGAGAGAATGTCCAAGAACCCTTAGAATCCAGAAACCTAGTTAAGGTAGCACGGATTCCAAGAGATTCAAGCTTTCAAGTCCAACAAGAGGTCTCAGCTCCAAAGTCTAAAGTCCAAAAAGAGTCCCCCTTCATAGAATGGAAGGGGTATTTATAGAGTTTCTTGGAACTTAAGTAGTCACATGTCAGGCACATGTCTTCAGGAAAATTTCAGAAATACCCTTTAGTCATTTGAATAATATCCATATCGTCCTGTCTTTCTAGCCACCAATCTAATCTCTAAATCAATTAATTTCCAAAACGAGCCGCCTCCATGAGACTTCTGCCTCGGGACACGTGAAGGCTTCTTTGGGTCCAGTACATTTATTTTCGACTTTTTTGTCTTGATTCAATTAGGTCATGCGAACCCTAATTTGTACATTTAATGAAATCGTAGAACCCTAATTGTGCATTTAATTCAATTAGATCATGTGAACCCTAATTTACGCATGGGCCCACAGTTACCAAGATAATCGCTGGCTATATATACAATCAAAACATGAAGAACAAAATTTGATAAAAGATTTGCATATGATTAACAAAAAAAAAAGAGTAAGTTAATTCAAACTACACGATGGGTTCCATTGTAATCTTAAACTAAAATTTAGTTCATAACAAATAAAGAAAATATCATCCAAAATATAATCACCATACTTGGATTATAAAAATAAAAAGATAAATTAGAGATAAAAAAAATTGTAACAACGCAATCCTCGATCTCCGAAGTTTTGCCTTCAATTCTTGCCTCCTTAGTGTTCTCCTTTTTGTTCCTCGTTTTCAATTCGGATCAGCAATCCTTGTTCATCCCATAACAATCACTATATGCGTATTTATAAGATCTCTTCACATGACCTAGCAGACATAGTTTCTAACTCAAACTCAACCAAACGCAGCGTCCCAATCTTGACGAACCAACGCCTCAGTCTAATGAACAAGCGTCTCGGGCCTACTTGTAGCGCCTCGGGCCTACTTGTAGCGCCTCAGCGCTACATCTTCACACAAGTGTCGCGAAGCTCCTTCTCAGCGCCTAGGCGCTCGTTCTGCATCCTGCGCGCAGCTTCTGCAACATCCGCGCCTAAGCGACCCAACTTGGCGCCTCAGCGCTACCTAGCTTAACTTTAACCAGAAATCGACAAGTTTTGTTTCCAAACTCCACTTCACCGTTCTCGCTTCCTTTTCCTACACGAACACATTAAAACACATAAAGAGTAACAAAAAATACTCGAGAGCTCACAATTTATCAAGCTAAAAATACTCAATTCATACTTAATAAACCCACTCATTACTTACTTAGGTGATCAGTTTATTTTTTCCGTTAGGTGTTTGTGAGTTAATTTCTTTCTCATTATGAAATTATATTTTATTCCCAAAAAGTAAGAGACTTTCAAAAAATGAAAAAAAAAAGTCATCAGTAATTATAAAAAGTCTAGTGTTAAGATAGAAGTCTCAACAATTTTATTCAACCTCGATTCGTTTGAGATAAGTAAGATTTTTTTTTATTTTTTTCGTTTTAGTTTAATCTAGTTTTTAGTGTTTAATTTTGTCTTTTATAAGTAATCAAAATATGCTACTTAAATTTTAATTTAAACAAATCTTTGAGTTCTGTAATTAATTATTTTATTTGGTTAAAATAAAAAAATATATATTTATGTGAGAATCTATTTTATTATTGTAAGGACGTATTTACCCTTCTATTAAGAGAGAAAATAGTTTTATGTAGGAATGAACTATTTTGCCCTTATATAACTCATGCATATGTCTTACTAATTTTGACAAAAATTGGTTAGAGGTGACGGTTTTGTAAAAAATTGAGACATTAGTTATGACATTGCAAACATTGAAACATTGACATCTATGTTGTAATTGAAAGGACAGTTTTACAATTTACCCTAAAAATATTTTAAAAAAATTAGCGCATGCATAGGAATTATTTTCATATAAAGATGTAATTCAAGTAATCTTCAGAAATCTTATACAATAGGTAATACACGCACAAAAGTAAGACACTTCTGAACCTAAATTCATAATCCCACATGGAGTTTATCTTTATTGACCCCAAGCATTACCCTTTAAGACTGCTATACTAGTGAACGTAAAATTAAGTGTGCACCATATTGAGGTTGAAGAGTGATGATGGTGTGGGGAGCATGTGCATAAGACGGTGAAAGTACAAATGAAAATCGTTGTAAAATCATGGCCATTGCCATTTTAGCTTCCAACATTGCAAAATTTTGACCAATGCAAATTCGAGGTCCCCAGCTAAAAGGAAAATATGTGACTCTCCCCTTTGTTGCCTTCAGCACACCTTCAGAAAATCTTTCTGGATTGAACTCCTTAGCATCATCACCCCATATTTCTTGGTCGTAATGCAATAAAATCATGGGTAATTGAAGAACCACTCCAGCAGGAAGAGATATTTCTCCTAATTTTATTTCTTCATGTATAGTTCGACCAAGTGAAACTACCGGCGAGTACAATCTTAGAACCTCAAGCAAAATCATATTTACCTGTTAAACAAATAATAAAATTAATAATATGCAAATTGTTACATTTTATTTGAGACTAATTACACTGCAAAAAATTGGTTCAAGAGTGACTTGATTATTTAATAGGCAACAAACAAAGGTAATTTGCGACTGTTTGCAAATACTTATAGTAAGTGTGGAATATATGTAAACTTTCCATACTTCCATGACATAAGATTTTTTTTATTTATTTTTAGTTTAAAATTTAATAATATGAAAGTGAAATACGATATTGGGACTAAAATTTGATATGTCCACATGTTTACTTTAACATTAGTATATAAAGAAAAACTTACAACTTTCAGGTGATTTAATCCATCAAGATCGGGTTTGTTGTTTCCAAACGCATGCAAAACCTCTTCTTTAGCACGCTTTTGCCAATCTTGATACTGACTTAATAAAATCATCGTCCACACAAGCAGATTTGAGGTTGTCTCTTGTCCCGCAAAATAAAATAGTTTACACTCCTCAAGAACCTCATCTATAGTCATTCCAAATTTTTTATTACCATGTTGTTTAATTTCTTTGGAATTGGATTCCAATAATATACCTAATAAGTCATCATGACTACATTCTCCAGCTTCCATAGCCTGCAAACGCTTGTTGATGATACTCTTTAGTGCAAGTTTCACTTCTTTGGCGATCTCTTTCATCCTTTTGTTTCTTTTGGTTGGCAAAAATCTACAATTATCAAGTTTAATAAACGTAAAAAATGGAGAAATTAAGGAATCACTAGAATTTTTCCTTATCTATCCCAAGAGATATCTTTACCTCATTCCAGGGAGGTATATTGTTTGTGAAGCCTGAATTAGTAACTCAGCTTGTTCTCTTTGGAGTTGAAATATCTTTCTCCCTTCTTCATAGCTACTGCCAAATGCTGTACGCGAAATAACATCGCTTGTAAAAGTTTCTAAATAAGGCAACACATCCAACTCAAATTGCCCCTTTGTAGAAACCATCTCTTCCCATTTGGTCATGATCTCACTGGAACTCAAATAAATGGCAGGCAACATATTCTGCAAAGAGAAAAATTCAAAAAATATAGTATAATATCAACATCAAACTTTAAAAAAACTACATGTCTTGACATTACATCTAAATATATATACTATCTTCAACATTAAAAGTTTGAAGTAATTAGAAGAAACAAGATAATTAATTAGGATTATAGCTGACCTTCAATTTCTCAAGATGGAAAGCAGGGTTGATGATTTTCCTGTGTTTGGCCCATCTGTCACCCTCAGCATCTATTAGTCCAGTTGCAAGCAATGTTGATAAAGGATTATCCCTGGGCTTTTGAAACTGATAAAACTTGTTCAAGACCTCTTTGATATGACCAGGATCCATAATATGGACCACTGGTTTTGGTCCAAGCCATAAAAATGAGTTCTTTCCTGCAATAACAGTGTAAAATGCACCTAACTAAGTTTAAAGGAAATCATATATATAGGCCGTCATAATATTCGCTATGTTGATGTTGTATTCAATTTTTCAGATAAAGGGCTGCTTTTAAATTACATACCATAGGTTTGGATGATTTTATAGTTGAAGGGAATGATGCGGGGGATAATATCATCAGAGAGATTGATGGGTTTTGATTTGGCTTCTTTTATCATCTGAACCATATCTTTCAGGTCTCCAAAAAATAATTTGTACGTGTTTCCATTGAAACCCTGATTTCTCAGGTACTTTTCAAGCTTTCCTGGTCTCAACCAAACCCAATTGAAAATTCTCCATCCCAATATCACCACCACAACTGCACAAAAGCTTGAAATTAACTTCAAAACTAACTCCATGAATAAGAGAAGAGAGAGAGAGAGGGGTAGGAGAGGGAGTAAGACTGTAAGAGAGAGAGAGTTTGTAGTATTGGTGGATGAAAGACAGAAAGAAAGGTTGATATATATATATATAGTAGCGCTTGCCAATTGGGGATGGAAGTAGATAATTTCTTGATGGTGTTTTAGCGTGAGAGTTGAAAGTAGATAATCTGTCAGAGTTTCCATTAAAACTGAAATTTTTTTCCAACTTTCTTGGTTTTAACCAAACCCAACTGAAAATTCTCCATCCCATTATTATCACCTCAACAAATGCACAAAAGCTTGAAATTAACTCCATGGATGCATGAGAGAGAGAGAGAGAGACAGTAAGAGAGAGTTGGTATATAGCTAGTATATATAGTCGTTGGTGATGGAAGTAGATAAATACTTGGTGTGACAGGTAAAGCAAACTTCCACCTTGCATGTGAATGCAGATGACTAAATACAGTACTCGTCTCGAAATTAATAATTTCGAATCGTTTAGATGTCTGTATAAGGTTCATATGTTGGCTAAAGAATTAAATGAAAAGATGAAAAAGGCAAAAATAAATAAGCAAGGCCTATGAGAATTTTTACGAGTCTCGAGTCAGAAGACTCATGAAGGCGGTTCTTTTTGAGAATTAATTGAGGGATTAGATTGGTGGCTATAAGGACAGAATAATTTGGACATTACTCGAATAACTAAGGGTATTTTTGGAATTTCGCTTGAGGTCACATGCCAGACACATGACCACTTTCTAAAAACTCTATAAATACTCCCCCCATTCCATTCTAATAAAGGGACCTTTTGGACTCTTTCTAGACTAAAGACTTGATGATTCTCTCTCAACCCAAAACACACCTAAGGCTCTCGATCCCGGATACTCTAGAAGGCTCTGACATCTTAGGAGTTCTGTAATGTGTTACTAGGATAGTCGCCTACCTATATTTTTCCAATTTTCAATTCATCAATCAAGATCGTAGGTACTTTTTTGTGAATTTCTCTCCTTTTAAACCAACATAAAACACCAACCTTGACAAATTACAATTTTCTTGACCACACACCCTTTAGAAAAAGAGTAAAAATTACGGTGGAACGTTTCCCTTAATAATCCTTGGACGTTGGATAATTAATGTGGTTGGACGCCGTAGCAATTTTCTTGTTAAAAATAGACGATAAATAGTCATCATCTCTTGGCAATTTTAGTGTCGGTTTGAAATAAAACACTTTTAAATATAATATTTTTAATAAATAATTATTTTTATGAGGAAGTTAAAATAATTATTTTGTCAAAAGGATTTTAGCCAAAAGTATAAGTTTTGTGCTTGAACTAAAAAAAATACTTTTGAATCCAAATCTTTACTTTTAAAAGGCGCTTTTCAAGTTACCTAATAATAAAATATTTTTATATTTATTTCACACAAAAACTCTCCCAAATGGACTCTTAAACATGTTAAAATTTAATTTGACCATAACACACTTACAATAAATTAAAACCTTCTTACTGCCAATATTAAATTTGACTCATCACTAGCTAGTTAAAGCTTTACTTGCATAAAAATGTTAATCTGCAATTTCTTTAAGACATGGATAGTAAATTACTTCTTCTATTTTACAAAAAGAATCTCATTTATAAAAAATAATATTAAAAAATAATTTTTTTATTATTTATATAATATAAAATAACAATATATTAGGAATATACATGAGAATGTTATTCTTTATTTATATAATTTGATGACGAAGATGATAAAGTTAATGAATGAATATACAAATATGTCTGCATTGATTAAAACTGTAAAGTCCTTAATAGATGATAGACAATATGTACAATATGAATGAATAGCTCTATAAAGTGCTTCAATAGATCATAATGTACAAGAACTATGAATAGAAAGATCAAACTTGTTAGGTTGATCTTGTGACGTCCCCAAATTCGGGTCCCTTCGAACCTCGGATCCGATCCACCACGATACTACTATCGTCAAACTATTATATCTTTTATTCATAACTTAATGAATATAACTTTGCTTATTACAATTTAGAATATAAATTCATTCCATTTCTAGGATCTACGTAATGACCCCAAACTTTTATAAGTTTCAAATCTTGGTCATTTACCATTCCTGTCTTACATCATATTCGATGTTATATAAATATGCGAAATAATTTAAATTTTTTCAATCTCCTTTAAAATTAATCCTTTATTGATATCTTAACTTGAATCAATTACATATCCTTGAATCAAATTATGTTATGATACATTCTATTCGATTTACTGTATAAATCTTTACATCTTGATTTGAATTCCTCTATGTATCACATAATACAACTTTACAACTTAACATGTATTACACATCGTAAACTACTATCATGTACATCTCCATGGTTCAAGAGCATATATTTAAATAAATAAATCTCATTCGATGCTATTGAAATTTATCAATCAAGTAGCACGTCATTTTACCGTGAGTCCTTAACCTGCAAAAGTGGTTATTTGCAAGGGTGAGCTTGACAGCCCAGCAATTCTAACAGTTTTCATGCAGCACATAGCATATAATAGCATATTCAGTTCATACATTCAAAATCAATTAGTATTTACTATGCATGTTGCTTCACACATAACAAGCATAGAGATTTACTTCACAAGCATATCATCAAATCAACTTCCACATTTCATATATATCTCATATGCATTGTAAGACCCCAACTTATTAATGAATAAAATCAAATTTTCTCTAAATATTATTGTGAATAATAAGGGGTTAATTTGATATAATACTTTGGTTATGGGTGAAATGTGCAAATTTTACAAAATAAGCAAGTGGTTATAAAATATTCATTTTGTCGGGGAATATTCGTTTGGTCGTGGAATATTCTTGCTGTCGGGGAATATTCGTACGACGGCGCAGCCTTGTGTGGGCCCCATAACGGAAAGCGATTGGATGAAGAAAACGACAAGTATAAGTGATTTATTAATAACGGCGTAGTTGTTACCGTTAACACTGTTGAAATACCCCGGTGGTTAAAAATACAGTAATAACGCGTGGTTGCACAGTAGCACACGGATT
Source organism: Panax notoginseng (assembly GCA_016801055.1). Classification (NCBI taxonomy): domain Eukaryota; kingdom Viridiplantae; phylum Streptophyta; class Magnoliopsida; order Apiales; family Araliaceae; genus Panax; species Panax notoginseng. Next base: position 43,163,650 of record CM029021.1, on the reverse strand, counting down.
GCACAGTATAGTTGAATTATTGATTCGTACGTAAGAAGGCACTACTCAATAATTGATACAGTGATTACTGTTCAATATTTTATTTTATTGGTTCAATAATTGCTGCATTGATATTTCATATTATTGTTGTTTTAATAATTGTTACTGCACAGTATTTCCCATTATCAGATCAATAATTCATATTATTTGAATAATATTATTAGATAACATTATTGACAATGTCTAGAAAGTTCTGTCTAAGGAGAGGTTTGGTCATCTAATTGCGCGCCAGTAAGGAGAAATCCTTATTGGAAAGCCCCCTCTTTCCTGGGAACGGCCTGGTTGTCATAAATGTGATTCTGTAATATTATTTGTGAATAATTAATTATTGATTCATATGATAAGGAAATATTTATTTTATGTGGATATAAATGAGGGATATATTTTGTTGGTTAAAAATGAAGGAGTTAATGTTGAGGTTTTTATCCATATTTTTGTCGGAATGGAGGTATTAAAAATCAGGGTTTTTGAGATATTTTACGGGGGTTATAATTTTTAATCCGACCGTTGGATCGTGGTAATTTTTGGATATGTTATACATATATAAGTTGAGTATATGTCCACAAATTTTGAACCGTTAAAAATGAACGTATGATTTATTACGAATTTTACAAGATGACTGGTTCAGAAATTTTTGAATTTTCGGAGTTTATCATTTTGGTGGAAAATTCTAGAATTGGTGGGCCCCACTTGTGGTTGGTGAAGAAATGTGCTGAATTATATTTCAAATGTGGTGGGTGGGAATAGTAGCAGGTAAAGCCATCAGGTTGCAGGTCAAACCTACCAAAATTTTCCTATAAATAGAGGGCTAAGTTAGAATTGAAAATCACACCAGAAACAAGTTTTCTCTCTTTCTCTCTCTAGATTATTGAGTGTATTTTGTGAGTATTTAGATACTTTGAGAGTTTCTATTCATCAGAGCAAGTTTCTTTCAGCCTTATACCGGTATTCCGACCAGAAGTACTGATATTTTGAGGTAAGGGATATTATTTTCTTCTTAATGATATTATTTTCTTCAATATCATTATGCTGAAATATTGATATGAGTTTTTATCAAATTTGGAACTTTTTGTGTCGGGGGTTACTATTCACGTATACGGCACTATTCACGTATACGGCACTATTCACGAATACGGCACTATTCACCGAAAAATAAAATTTTCCCTTTTTGTCCAAGATGTCTATTATGGTTACTATCTTTGATTGTATCCATGTTTTGATCTTTATTTTTGAATTCTGCTTCACAATTGATTATTATGAAGTATTATTGATCTTGGATAAACTGTTATACGAATCCCTACTATTTGTCCTTCTGTCTCATTGGATTCGTTCTCTTTAAGATATTTTTCATCATCCTCAGTCCTAAATGATGATATTACTGAATATCTTTGGCCTGTAGTGCAAAGATGTATAATTACTTGATGAATATCTTTGGCCTGTAGTGCAAAGATGAACAGGTGTTGAGATGAACATGACCGACTGATGATACAAATGAATATCTTTGGCCTGTAGTGCAAAGATGAATATTTGGTTAAAGATGATTATTAATTGATGTTACAGGGATAAAATATTGATGATGGACTTTTAAATCTTAGAAGATAGTAGAATTCTTTCTCTACTTGACTCTTCTAATGGTTTGCTGTTTCCGCTGCAGTTGTTGATCTAAAACTTGTTGTCGATTATATTTTATCAGATTTTTCCCTGTTGAAGACTAACGATAATTTGTTGTATATTATCTTAGTCATAATATTCTTTACTGGGCTAGTTGAGCTCACCCTTTTCCTTTTTGTTCTATTTTTCTTCTCAGGAGGTGAGAACATAGCAGGATCTAGTCGGGGTATGGAGTGATGGTTCTAGAAAGATGTATTAGCAGTCCTCACTATTTCTGTAAAATAGTGTTTGAATAATTGTAATGAGGATTTATTTGAGTGTGGATATTGTCTAGAAGACAATATTTGTATTTAAACTCACAGTATGTGTTGTCGTATTTTGCACGACAATTGTATTATTGAAGTTGTAGTTTGCTTTCTGTACCATGTATTTGGCGACTCAGAATGGGTGTTGTATACCTATTCTGGGGGCGTCACATGTATTTCATATATATACATCAACATTCTCATGGCACAACATTGCTCAACTAACAGTTATCGAATTTATAAAACAAATAAGAACTGAAAGACTTGCCTGATTCGTAGTTTATCAACTACAACTTAACTGCGTATCGCTAATTGCACTTCGTGTATCCCTACACAATTATATAATCATGGATTCATACCCATCAGTCATACATTTCATACGCTCTTAATATAAGAACAAAATATTATTTCCTAACTTGGTTTCATTTTTACTTGAACTTAGGATAACCATGTGACTAGCTCATTCTACAATCATATTTATCTAAACAATATTGTTTCATATCTTGTAGACCTTACGGACAACATATAATCATAACTTAAGATCATGCCGTTAACAAACTACTCTTGGTCACTTTACAGAACGGCGCGGCCGTGCTGCATTTAAGCTTGGGAATGGCGCGGTCGCGCTACTCCCTGCCAAAACCGGACTTGAGCTTTTCATTGCTCAGTTTAGTCCTAACCTACTATGCATTCTGATACATACTATAAACATACATCAAGTAGGTTATGATATTTCTTCAAGTTCACATTTCAAATCATTTAGTTTTGAATTACATAGTTCTATGTTGAATTATTTACATCAACAAGGCTTAACAACTTCTTTTAACAAAGGTTCAATGTTTATAAGCTTTTAAACCTTATATTGGTACTAACAATCCTTTAATACGCATGTTCATATGTATCTATCTCATTTACATAGACATAACATAGTTCATACTTTTAAAACACGCTTAAATAACTTATGTCATGCTTGACTAGTGGAGTGCATGTATCTTTCATGTTCAAAGGCATAAACAACTCTATCATGCTTGCTTATAAGGTCATAATGCAAGTAATACAATGCTCATCAAAGTTAGTTTCTAAAACTTTTAAATTTCTCTTTAAAACACATACTAAACCGAGCTTGAAAACCTTTTATGTGCAATATATCTTGAAATTACATTTCTTATCCATCCGCGCACATAACTAGACCACATTCACATTTTCCCAAAGTCGAAACTTAAAAGACACAAAGTTCGTTAAGTTTCATTTTCAAAACTTCAAGTTTTTCTTTCAAAACACTTTAAACCAAGCTATATCAATCTAGTATATGCAAGGTTATTTTAAAACTACATTTCATGGACGTTTATATGCATACATAGGGTCCAAGGTCAGAACTCAAAGGACACCAAATTTATCAACTTCCGTTTCTCAAAAACTTTAACTTTTCTTTTAGAAATCATTGTTAAAGCATTCCATTATGAGTAAAGTAATCTTAGCCATATGATATGTCTATTATTATGCACATTCATGTGTTATCACTTAGAATAACATATTCTATCGTCGGGAGCACTATACTTGCGTATGTGCTCGTTCGAAGTCCTCCGATCGCCTCTGAATAAGTAACAGTCACAAAGATGACTATTTTGACCCTTCTTAACGACCTCAAATTGAAATACTTAAAGAACAAAAGTTATAGGTCTATTCGTCCTCGTTCCAGATCATTTTGAATCGCCTCAATCGGAGTCCTTATGAAAAAGTTATGTCCGTTTTACCAAAATAAGTCAAAGCATTCACAGTTAGCACACATTGGGCGAGGCCGTGCCCCTCGCTCTCACCATTCCAGCGTGCCCGCACCATTTCCTAGCCCCAGCTGCGCTCCCGCGCGCACGGGCGGCGCACCGGCGCGTGGCTTCGAACAGATTACAGTTTTTGACATAGCCTTCTCATTTTAAGTCCGAATTAGTTGGTTTTCAATTCGTTGGACTCGTTAAACTCTTAGCTACTCATCTACAGAGTAATTATAACACTTCAAAAACATTAACTAACCCAAAGATTGATCCAAAACTCATATTTATCCTAAATTTTCATGTTTTAATAAATTTAGCGAATTCATTCACTATGAATTCGTTTTTCAACCAAATTGGTTCGCTTAACTTTCGTTGTTTTCGCATTTGACTATATTAACAACATCTAGCAACAATTCATGAATTACAACAATCTTTAGCCATCAAATTTGTGACTCAAAAGTGACTATTTCTTGACATTTCTAAGGAATTGTAAAACATATAAGAATAAAGAACATAAATGACAGAAATGTTACCTTCTTAATGCTTGAAATTGTTAACTATCACTCTCCAATCCTCTAATTGCTCCTCAATTCAACTTACTCTCTCTATCAAATGCTCAGACTTTCAACAAACGGGAAAAGAAGAATGGGACTCTATTTATAGAGGAAAGATTATCCAGATCATGGTTTTGCACATTGAATTAATCCAAGGGGAGGAAGAAGAAACCAGTGGATGTTGGAGAGTTGGTTACCAACTCCACTTCCCCCATCCTTCTAGCCATCATCAGACTACTACGTAATGAAGAAGAAATAAGATAGGCCTATGACCTATTCATACGGCTGATATATAGAGTGCGACACTAATTTTTGGGCCAAGCTTATAACTCAACAATTGAAGCTTAGTTTGGTTCCTTTAATTCCCAAAAATATAATTTTAATGTGTTAATGTTACTACACCAAGTAAAGTTAGGGATTATTTATGTACTTACATCATATAATCCATGTACATTAGTGTTAGTCCAAATAATATTTTAATTAAGCTAACTATAAATTAATTGGGTACTCTTAACCCATTATTTCTTATCACACTTAAATATCATAATGATTATTATCAGTCATTAATTCTCTTTTAATAATTTCAGTTAAACATTCAGTCTGGTTTAACTTTAATATTCAGGCCACACAAGGCTCATTTATCTCATTTACTAGAGTTATATAACTCAAGCTCATTATTTTTATAATAAAATATTAGGGGTTTGGGCCACGTTTGGCTTTTCCCCAATTCCATATTATTTTATTATTTATTTAATATAAAGTTTGTGTCACACTTTACCTTAACATTTAATTACCTTAAATGATTATATACTATGAACTTATACTTATAATACAAAAATAATCATTACCTTTAGAATAATTAACATTTACTCCATTATTTAAATTATACAATTATAAGTATAATTATTCGATTGTCCTAAGACAACTTCTTCAACTTTTACATTTAGCCGCATTTCAAATATTAATCTAATATATAAATCTTTAACCAATATTCACTTATATATATATATATATATATATATATATATATATATATATATATATATATTGGTTTTCTTCTATTATTCATCACCCATTTTCCATTATCATCTTTCAAGTATTAAATCCTTTCATATATTATCATATTATGTAATATATGAAAATAGCAAATTTAATTAACATAATCATTTCACTTTCTTCATGTAACGTACATACATTAATTCACCATTTTACTTAAGTGAATTATTCCTTTAATTCAATTTACTACCACACAAGGCTTTAGCATTATATTATAATATTAAATAATATAACTTAATTAACCAATATTAATTTTCATAAATAAATTCTCATTCAATTCATGATTCGTTATCTCAATCCATTCATGGAAAGTTGGAACACCAATTATGATCCTTATTATAACATATTAGTTACTAATACACTAATCCTAAAGTTCAGATTACACGAACTCATCATGAACTGTCTACAGGCCGGTGCGGCCGCTCTGGTCTTAGGCCTGAGAGTGGCGTGGTCGCGCCACCTTAAGTTAGGACGCAAAAATGTTATGTTTCAACAGAAACAGAACTCAACTCGCAAATCCTTTAACATGCTATCTCATCACACTAACCAAAATAAATCTCCAATGACTACATTCTTCAATAATTTAGACATTAAACTTCAAGTTCAACTCTTCTTTCTTTAATCTATACATTTAATCATATCCTAATATTAGTCAATAAATCTCTAACTAATATTTATCTAAAGTTATATCAATTTTCTTCTCTCGTCAACAACGTACGTATATACAAGTCTGAACCTAGCACATATCGAGTCTTTAATGGTATTCAATATAGTACACAGAGTGATTTCCCACAAACAACCAACAAATTAGTTTTCGTCTCGTTTACACTGTTTTCACAGTGAGTTAGATCAGTTACTAATTCGTATATACCTTCGCTCTCTGAAGGAATTGTTTAGCCCAGCTCCTATACATCCACCATTAAAGGGTACGGTTTCACTGCCTTAGACTTGATACATACTCATACATATACTCAAGAAATTGGTGATTATCAAAGATATTTAATGTCACCAACTTACTATCATAAAATAACTCTATAAATTATTTAATGTTGATAGATAAATTTTTGTCCATCTTCTTTACTAATTCATCTCTACAATTTATAACAAATATATAATAATGATATATATATATATATATATATATATATATATATATATATATATATATTTATTTATTAAACACAACATCATTTATTACATAGCTCATATTACCCTATGTAACACAATACTACATACCTCGTAACACATATATATTCTTATTTGAACCCTTCTCATGCCTTAAGAATTTTATTTACTAAATTCTTATTTTAATATTTTCTAAAAATTTGGGTTCTTACATCCTCTCCCCCTTAAAAGGATTCCGTCCTCGGAATCACCGAAACCTCCTCTACTCGGTGCTATTCCAAATATTACATATTCTTTTGAATAATTTTATCCATTCTCTTTTCGGAACTTTTTATTATTATAACTTTCTCAAATGCATTCTACCATATTCTCCTTTATAAGGAACATTCTACTTACTACTTTCATCATTTAGAAGAATAAGAAACTTCCACGATTTTTCAATAATCGTGAAGTAGTTTGAATAACTCAGATTCCAATTTATGCTGAGGGGTCACCAGATCATGAACTCTTCTCTAGGTTTACTAGTGCTTCAACACAATCCTTCACACTGCAAACCAGAGTGTTTATCAATCACAAAGACTGAAAACACCCTTCACACGTACACTAGGTGGCCAGCCTATTGTACCACTACGTTGCGCCGCAACGTAGTGTTTTGTAACGACTATATGCGTTACGCTCGGAATCATTGTCCCCGAAAACATGTCCCCTTATAGGGTTGTTCACCTCAGCTTTTCCACATCTGAATCCGCACCAGAGTAATCTGGTTTGGCATAAATACTCAAGAACGCTTGAATTCCATAAATATTTTTCAACAGCCGTCTCGCCGAATCAAATAGCTTAGTCTTTCAACAACTCGGACATCAATCGAAATAATTTAGCCAACTTAATTGACTTTCTTCATAATTTAAAAGAAAACTAAAAATTCTTTTATGACGTCATGATACCGTACCAGATTAGTAGTACGTTGAGGATTTCGTCATTATGTGACTTTGTCATATTACATCATACCATAGTGGGCTGACGATCTTTCGATCACAACCAACACTAGGTTCGACTGCATTGATGACTCCGTCGTTTACCATTTTCTACACCATATCAAATGATGCACATGTTCAGAAATATATTTTGAAAATTTTTAAATCATTTTTATCTTAGCCGAAACAATTAGCATAAACATATGAATAATGGTATTATTTTTAAAACATCATTGGTTCAATCACATGATCCAATGTTTTTCAAGAAAACAGAAGTGCAAACATCAACACGAAGTCAATAAATTTTGAAAATCTAGCAGAGCTAGAAGATTTAGAAAATCTATGTTTCTCCATCAACTTCAATCTTTACTCCATTGTTTCATTCTATCAATCTCTAACACCACCAATGCTTACTACACCAAAATTTCTTAATTCATAACATATATATACTCGATATAGTTCATCAAACTTACCACACTTTGGAAATCCAAGAACTTGCCATAATCATATGAGTTTAGGAACTTACCCTAGTCAGACCATAGGCGTCCATTCGCTGAGGGGTTCAAAACATACCATATGATTATAAGTCACGAACTTACCCTATGCATTAGTTTTATGAACCGCGCCTAATCTTAATAGTCTCTATCTTAATCTTAATAGTCTATATCTATCAAATATGATATAAGAAAAGAATCACCTTCTCACCATAAGCATATCGATAGCGCGACACCGACATTCCATTGATTATCATTGTGAGGAACCGAGCACGAGCACAAAGCCTCCGCCCATACAAAGGTTTGTACAACTCAGCTCTTACATGAGTCATCAACTGAAATTTCATTTAACTCTATCTCACTCTTAACTTACTCTTTGCTCGATACGAATTTTTCGTATCTCATCATTTACAACTCCATATGAGTTTATCTCGTACCATTACATAGTACCTTCTCTTATAGCTTCAAGCTATACCCACTTAGTCGTTATAGACTATTTATCATTTCATAGCTCATCTGATCACGTTGTGATCATCGATTTACCTTAGGGTTCTTTCCATTTTATCAACAAAACTCCATTCGAGTTCATTCTTTGTCATCTTCATCTTATAGACATCATCTTAACATTTTTATTACCAGAGTTAGGAAACTCCTGAATTCTTATTCTCTAGATACTACAAGATTCTTCCTTGAATCCTCGCTTATATATATTTTAATCTTTATTTTTCTATCTCCCTCAAGTTATAGCCTAAGGTACACTTACCTAAAGTTTATAACCTACAGCTTTGATACCAACCTGTGACGCCCCCAAATTCGGGTCTCTTCGAATCTCGGATCCGATCCGCCACGATACTACTATCGTCAAACTATTATATCTTTTATTCATAACTTAATGAATATAACTTTGCTTATTACAATTTAGAATATAAATTCATTCCATTTCCAGGATCTATGTAATGACCCCAAACTTTTATAAGTTTCAAATCTTGGTCATTTACCATTCCTGTCTTACATCATATTCGATGTTTTATAAATATGCGAAATAATTTAAACTTTTTCAATCTCTTTTAAAATAAATCCTTTATTGATATCTTAACTTGAATCAATTACATATCCTTGAATCAAATTATGTTATGATACATTCTATTCGATTTACTGTATAAATCTTTACATCTTGATTTGAATTCCTCTATGTATCACATAATACAACTTTACAACTTAACATGTATTACACATCGTAAACTACTATCATGTACATCTCCATGGTTCAAGAGCATATATTTAAATAAATAAATCTCCCTCGATGCTATTGAACTTTATCAATCAAGTAGCACGTAACTTTACCGTGAGTCCTTAACCTGCAAAAGTGATTATTTGCAAGGGTGAGCTCGACAGTCCAGTAATTCTAACAGTTTTCATGCAGCACATAACATATAATAGCATATTCAATTCATACATTCATAATCAATTAGTATTTACTACGCATGTTACTTCACACATAACAGACATAGAGATTTACTTCACAAGCATATCATCAAATCAACTTCCACATTTTATATATATCTCATATACATTTCATATATATACATCAACATTCTCATAGCATAACATAACTCAACTAACAGTTATCGAATTCATAAAATAAATAGGAACTGAAAGACTTGCCTGATTCGTAGTTTATCAACTACAACTTAACTGCGTATCGCTAATTGCACTTCATGTATCCCTACACAATTATATAATCATGGATTCATACCCATCAGTCATACATTTCATACGATCTTAATATAAGAACAAAATATTGTTTCCTAACTTGGTTTATTTTACTTGAACTTAGGATAACCATGAGACTAGCTCATTCTACTATCATATTTATCTAAACAATCTTGTTTCATATCTTGTAGTCACTACTACAAAACAGTAAATAGATAACACGTATAAAACGTTGTAGAAAGTCTTACAGAAACGTCGTATTAATTTAAGGGTGTTATCTATTTGACACCTTTATACAACGTTTTAAAACGTTGTAGTTTGACATTACATAACATTTTTTTTCTTAAAAAATGTTGTATATTTGTTTTCCATAAATCATTGGATGCTTGAAAACGTTGTAGATGATATGATTCCACAACGTTTTCTGGCTTAAAATGTTATAATTTGATACATCAGACAACGTTTAGACATATTTATACAACTTTTAGAAGGTATCATCTATTTGACACCTTTTATACAACGTTTTTAAAACGTTGTAGTTTGACTTAAAATTGTTGTAATACATTCATATAACAACTGTTTTTGGATCTCTACCTTAGCAAGCAACAACAGAAAACGTTTAAACACATTTATACAATGTTTAGAAGGTGTCATCTATTTAAAGTCAAAATGTATCAAACATTCAAAATATATCAATTACAAATAATATTACTATCCATACATCTCAAATTCAAAATATACCAATTACAAAGAATATTAATACCATACAATACGTTTACATCCCAATAATACCAAACTATCCATACATCTCAAATTCACTTTTCAATATAATTACTACTATACTGAATTGTGAATTTGATTACATCAACAAAATATACCAAACTATCCATAAAATTAAACTACTACCTAGTTAAACTATCCATAAAATATGTCTTGTATTCTGCTTGAGCCTACAAAGAAGAACAGGAGATATTAAGAACATTATACTGGACAAAATAGAAAAGTTAGCAATTTAATGAATTGTCATTGAATACAAACATGTATCTACTTGAACTTGATTTAGACTCGTGTAACGAATCCCTCATTTTCCAGTTTGACTAGCATCCAAAGTAACTTGTGCATTTTCTAATTCAACTGTCAGATTATTTTCTAATTCAACTTGTGCATAATTAAGGTGAACTGCACCTGACCGGCCATCTGCAGTGCGTATATATTTTCATCCAATTCTTTTATATTATAAGTAGAATATTTGCAACATTGTCAATATTTGTTTAAGGAAGACACCATGCTAGACACCATTCAATTGCACTTTTGAATAGGTTATTTTCATAATTGAATATTACAGATAACCATAGCTATTATTTTGCTATTATCATAATCATACTAAAATAAAGACTAGAAGCACAGAATATTGCATAACTATAAATAGTATAGATGCAAACAGTTGAGAATACTAAAAAATAAAAAATAAAAAATAAAAATGATTTGACTTGAAAATGCAACCAGGGGATTAATTTCAAAACACAGACCTAGCTTGCTGAAAGTGATTTCCAACAAGAGGGTAGTCCACGTCTCTCAACCTTCCCTTGGTAATGCTTTCCATAATTTGGAGTAGAAGAGGCTGGGTGTTGGGTGTACACATTCTCAACCCCCTGCAATTAGTAAGGGAAACTATTTTTTAACACCTAGGAGAAGTGTTGCCAAGGAAAAAAATAGTACCTAATAGTTACAAGCCAAACCTTGATCCCACGAGCCATGTTACGAGCAATATTCAGAAGATCCCGATTCCCATAAAGATCTCCAGTTCGCTTATCAGCACCCGCTTGCTTTAAAAGGAATTGCACAAGCTGCCATTTCATTGTGGTCAATTTAGTATAATAAGTAAGACTTTACAACCAGAGCAATAAATCTCACAATCCATTTGAGCCACTAAGTAGTGGTAAATCCTCAAAATGTGCATATGTTAGCAGTCTAGTAGAGAAAACCAGAGCTTCCTTCAGAAGAAAAAATGAATAACAGAAGTTGGAACTTTTGTATTATATAAGAAAATCCAGGTCAATTTATTAATACTCCCTTCATCCCTATTTTACTGAGCTGATTTGACAAGCAGATAGTTAGAATTAGTGTAATGAGTGCTTTGCTTTTTCTACAACCACTGGACAGAAAGATTACAATTATTGGATAGAGAGAAGAATGGTTAACTTAGTGAACAGACCATAACAATAAATGTGCACATACAAAGGATAATACAGAAGATGCAAGGCACTAAGAATACAAGTAGGTAGCAATTTGATTATGTTATTTATAGGTAAGGATTTCTTTGAACTGTTACATGCTTTCTACCTACTTGTTTCTTTTGTTTTCTTTCCATTTGCAGCTAACTGCTCACTGGCAGCAGCTCTCCACTTTAGACATTAAGTTTGCTAGCTTTTAATCTCCCATATCACAATTTTAGATTAACCTAGTATGCCCAAAACCATTTTAGCAATGGCTCATAGCTGCAGTTTCATGCCAATTGCTGCTGCACATAGGCAGTAGCTGCACCTGTTTTATTTTCTTGCTTTGAATTCTCCCTAATCTTAGTTCACTTGTGCTTTATTTGAAAGTCATAAAACTAACATTTTCAATTATTAGGGTAATTTTAAATCTATAGTGAAATTGTAATTTACATGATCCAATAATGTTAGTTAAACTGACCCTTGCTACTGCAAATGGAGGAAGTCAGTTGCAAAAAGGCAGCAATTCCCAACACTTAGTCTCCAATTCTCTAGATTTACTTATTTTAGTAAGCTAAAATTTTGGGGTTTATATAGGTAATATATTCACCTATTTAGCAATATAAGCACTGATTGGTTTATTTTTCCTTTAATCTCATTGACTGAAAACTCAAGAGTCCCCAGCTCATGTTAACTGCTGTCTGAAAATGTCACATACATTCAAACGATGCTCCAATCTGTTACACTCGGCAATACTTTTTTCTCCATTTTGAAGGGAGGCAGATTTCTACCACGATTCAGCAAGACTGTAAGACCCCGAATTTTATGAAAAGAAAATATTCAATTTTCTTATAATTATTATGTCATTTCGTAAATGGTTAAATTGATAAAAGGTTAAAAGTTAAGGGTGATATGTGAAAATTTTTGCAAAGTAAACAAGTGGTTATATAATATTCGATTGGTCGGAAAATATTCGTTTTAACAGGGAATATTCGTACGACGGCACAATCATTGGTGGACCCCACAACGAAAATATTGTCGTAGTTAAAAAACGACAGAATTATCTTTTTATAAAAATAACGGCGAAAGTGTTACCGTTAAAACTGTTGAACTACCCGATAGTAAAAGTATAGTAATACGCATGGTTGCATAGTAGCACACGGTATTGATTATTGATGCTTACGTAAGAAGTCACTCAGTTATACTCAATTATTGCTACAGTAATTGCTGCATCATATCTCTCATATTATTGATTCAATTATTGTTATAGTATCATCTGTATAATATGTTATATTATTAAATCAATAATTAAGACGTCAAAATTATTCATATTATTATTTACAATATTGACAATATCTAGAAGTTCTGTCAAGGAGAGGTTAGATAATCTAATTACGCGCCAATAGGGAGAAATCCTTATCGGAAAGCCCCCTCTTTCCTGGGAACGACCTGGTTGTTAAATATTGTGAGTTATAATATTAATGATGAATAAGTGTTTGTTGATTAAAGATGAAATTGATAGTTCCATTGTGTTGGAATTATTAGTGTTAGTGAAAATCGACATTTATTTCGATAATAATTAATATCTGGAGGTTATATTAACCAATCGGGTAATTAACCGGTTAAATGAGCAATTAATTGCTATTAATTCACATGCTTATAAATATGTGTTCACATGTGTGTACTATTGATTCACATGATTTACTATTAGGGGAGTTAGTGCAAGATTGATAATATTTGCATGACTAAATTAGAAATGGAAGTATAGTTGAAGGTACTATACTGTAATTAATTTTATTCACATGATTATACTATTGAGTCACGTGAATGAACTATTAATTCACATTATTTACTATTAGGGGAGGTGGTGCAAATTTGATAATACTTGCAGGACTAAATTAAAAATGAAGAAAAAGAGGAAGGTATTATACTGTAATATTTTGAGCCCCAAAATATTATAGAGAAAAATTATAGAGAGAAAAAAGAAGAGAAGTCTGCTACCTCACTATTCCAGTTTCTTTCGTAGGTAAGGGGTATTATTTCTTTCGTATTCATGAAGAGAGCTATTGTTATTCCATTCTTTATTATTCTGTTGGAATAACCTGTATACACGGACTACCGTATACATGGTAAAATTCTTCTGTTATTCCATTCTTTATTATTCTATTGGAATAACATGTCTGTGTGAATTACGCATGACCTAGTTTCATTCTTTATTATTCTGTTGGAATATCCTGTCTATGCGTATTACGTATGACCTGATTCCATTCTTTATTATTCTGTTGGAATAACATGTCTGTGCGGTCTATCGCATGCCTGGTGAATTCTTCTGTTGTTCCCTCCTTTATTATTCTGTTGGAATAACATGTCTACGCGGACTATCGCATGCATGGTGAATTCTTCTGTTATTCCATTCTTTATTATTCTGTTGAAATAACATGTCTATGTGGATTACTGCATCCATGGTGAATGATCCTTCGTATTTATTCCTTATTAAATTGTGAAAATGATCTGTCTACATGGATTACCGCATGGCGGGCGAAAATCTATTTGTAGTTTCGTATATTCTATTATACTCGTATGAGATATCATTTCTTTTGTACTCGTCATGAAATATCATTTTTTTTGATATTTTTCTTTTACGAGTTACTATTCACCCGATTACTATTCACTCTAGTATTATTCACCCGGGAATTCGGGACACTTTTAATACCAGAGTACTATTCACGAGTTACTATTCACAGATTACTATTTACCCGATTACTATTCACTCTAGTATCATTCACTCGAGTATTCGGGACACTTTTCGTGTCGGGGTACTATTCACGGGGTACTATTCCTGAAGTACTATTCACGGGATACTATTCAGCCGAAAAATATATTTCTTTTCTGTCTAAATTATTTTTGGTACATGAATATTATTCTTGAATTTTACTCTACAAAACAGTATCATGTTAACAATTTGGACGTTATTGATTTCTGGATAAATTAAATTATAAACCTTTAAAATTTATCTTGGACTTGTTTTATTGAAATATTATGTCTTTATCATTATCCTCATGCTTATATTGTGATGAAAGTCATCTTTGGCTTACTTGCATAGATGGACTTGGTATGATTATGACCAGGGATTATTCGGTATAATCATGACCGTAATGTGACGAATGATGTGGTGAAAGTCTTCATTGGCCTGTAGTTCATTGATGGACAGTTGTTGGTATGATTATGACCAGGGATTATTCGGTATAATCATGACCATTGATGATTACATAAATATCCTTGGCTGTAATGCAGGGATGATTCGATTTTATTTATTAAGCTGAGTCTCAGCAATAAAGTTGATGAAAAACTTTTTAAATCATAGAAGATAGTAGATTTTATGCTCTACTTGACTCTTCTAATGTATTGTTTATTCCACTGCAGTTGTTGATTTAAAACTTGTTGTCTATTATATTCTATCAGTTGTTATACTGTTGAAGGCTAAGGATAATTTATTCTGCATTATCTTAGTCATAATATTTCTTACTGGGCTAGTTGAGCTCACCCTTTCTTTCACTGTTCTCTTCAGGAAATGAGAACGTAGCCGGGACTAGTCGGGGAACGGAATGACGGTCCAGATGATAGCATTAGTAGTCCTCACTATTTTGTTAAATAGTGTGACAATAAATGTAATAAGGACTCCATTGAGTGTGGATATTGTCTAGAAGGCAATATTCTTATTTAAACTCTCAGCCATGTTTTGTTGTATTTTACACGACTGTTGTATAATTAAGTTTGTATTTTAATTTTGTACCATATATCTGGCAACCCAAGATGAGTGATGTATACCTGTTTTGGGGGCGTCATAGTTGGTATTAGAGCTTAGGGATATGATCCCTGGCTTAGATATGAGATAAGAACTAGGAGGGGAGAGACGGGGAATTCCTTCGCTAGTATGACCTACCTAAGTTTATTTAGTATTTAATTGGTCGGTCAGAGTATATGGATAATATGTGATATGTCAATTAACCCTTGTTTTGTGACTGTTTGAAAATAGCATCTGAAAATGTTGAGATCAGCAATGAAGCCCATGAGACCGTTGAGTCACCAACGATCAATGCCCAGGATAATGTGCAACAGGAAGACAATAATGCTCACGTAAACAATAACACCGATGAAATGGTGAACGATGAGATGTTCAGAGGCTTTATGCAATTCATGCAACATCAGGCAAGAGAGACTCCTATTCAAAATGCAGGTGAAAACACTGACAACTCTCAGATGGCCACCGCTAAGCAGTTCAAGGAGTTGAGACCGCCGGAGTTTTTGGGAAAGCCAGAACCACTTAAGGCGAAGACGTGGTTAAAGCAGATCACCAAGATATTAGATGTCTTGGGATGCTCCGAGGAGCAAAAGGTTCATTTTGCCACCTTTATGTTGCGTGAAGAGGCAAATTATTGGTGGGAATCTATAAAACGTACCCAGTTTGACGCACTCAAGATGTCTTGGGAGAAGTTCCAAGAGCTATTCAACGACAAGTACTTTTTTGAAAGTATTCGTCACATGAAGGAGGTGGAGTTTATCAAGTTGGAGCAAAATAATATGACCGTGTCGCAATACGAGGCTAAATTTGCGGAGTTATCCCGGTTTGCATCCCATTTGGTCGATAATGAGGAGCGAATGACGCGAATGTTTCTAAGAGGTTTGAAACCCGAAATACGTCAATACCTCATTTCTCATAAATTGTGTTTGTATTCAGATGTAGTGAATAGGGCTCAGTTATTGGAGTGCGATAATGAGCCAGCCCAACCAAAGGATAACGACCAACAACACGATAATAATCGTACCGGTGGCAACGACCATCGGAACAATGATAACCATCGTGGGGGAAATTATCATGCCAAGAATGGTAACCACTTCGGTGATAATCATGGCCAAAATAATAGGAGTGAAAATTTCAAGAAGAGAAGGTTCAACAACGATGGATGACAGCAGCACCAACACCCGTTTTCAAGGAAGGAGAACGACCACCAATTGTATGCTTCAAATGCGGAGGGGAGGGACATATCAGTCCAAACTGCGTGATGCAGTCCAAAGCATGTTACAATTGTGAAAAAAAAGGTCACCTAGCCTGATTTTATCGTGCACCAAAGTCAAGTCCAGCTGGGACGGTGGCACTTAAGGCATATACGGACAAAACAAAGTCGGTGGTTTCAGGGAGAGCATTTTTCGTGACTTCTCAAAAAGCGAGTAACCCGAACAAAGTTAGCACGGGTTAGTTAATTATAAATTCTTGCGAAGTCTATACCTTATTAGATACCGGTTCTACCCATTCTTTTATCTCTCTTACTTACGCTCAATGTTTAAATTTGACCCCAGAGAGGTTAGACTTTGACTTATTGGTTGAAACTCCGTTAGGAGAAACCTTCGTTACCTCTACTGTTTATAAATCTTATTTGATTCAAATCGACACTTTCACGTTACCTGTCGATCTTATCTATTTGAAAATACTTGCCTTTGATGCGATTTTAGGAATCGATTGGTTAATTACTCGTCATGCTTTTTGTAAGGTTGTTAGCTTTCATATTCCTAACCAACCTGTTATGCAAATTCAAGCAACCAAACCACTAAAGTCAATCACTGTTATATTAAGCCATAAGTAAAGAGCCCTGAGTCTTTCGCTGGTGACTTCCTTGTGTGGAATGCACCGAAGCCGAACTTTCTGTAGGGGACGTGAATAACAGTGGCAAGTTGATAGGTATAAATGTGACGTACTATCCAAGTCTTGGATGAGAGTCACAGTTTTGAATGATATTTCTATTGTTAATAAATTTCCTGACGTATTCTTGAAGAACTTCCTATCCTACCCCTAGAGCGTGAAATCAAATTTTGTATTGACTCCAGTACAAAACTCATTTCTAAAATCCTTAAATATTTCTTCAACCAAAATGAATGTAACATGCGCCAAAGATATTGGCTCGAGCTGTTGAAGATTACGACCATACCATTCAATATCATCGTGGAAGAGCGAACGTGGTAGCTGATGCGTTGAGTAGAAGATCGTATGCGGTTACGAGTGTGACGTTGTTAACACAAACCTATTTCGTAGAACTTACAAATGATGAAGATAGAGTTAAAAACTCCAAGGACCCACGTGAAGATAACGAATATACGAGTAGAATAGACTTTAATGGATAAAGTTAAAATCGCTCAAGCTACACACCCGAATCTCATGAATGTGAAGAAGGTTCAAGAAGGCGTCATCTCAACCCTCAATTTAATTGGCCCATTTGAAATTCTCGATGGAGTAGGAACTGTGGCCTATAGACTCGCTTTACCGCCAAGTATAGCGCATGTTCAAAACGTTTTTTTTACGTATTGATGTTACGTAAATATGTAGACGACCCGAACCACATTATTGAATTAGAACTAGACGAGATAGCAGAAGATTTAACATATGAGGAAATACGTGTTAAAATCTTGGATAAGAAGGATCGCATTCGACACTCAAAGGTTATACCTCAAGAGTTAGAATTTGAAATGAAGTCAAGGTATCCTCACCTATTCGGCATACCAGGTACGTACGTAAATTTTGAGGGCAAAATTTCATAAGGAGGGGAGATTGTAAGACCCCGAATTTTATGAAATGAAAGTATTCAATTTTCTTATAATTATTATGTCATTTCGTAAATGGTTAAATTGATAAAAGGTTAAAGTTAAGGGTGATATGTGAAAATTTTTGCAAAGTAAGCAAGTGGTTATATATAATATTCGATTGGTCGGGGAATATTCGTTTTAACAGGAAATATTCGTACGACGGCACAATCATTGGTGGACCCCACAACGGAAGTATTGTCGTAGTTAGAAAACGACAGAATTATCTTTTTATAAAAATAACGGCGAAAGTGTTACCGTTAAAACTGTTAAACTACCCGGTAGTAAAAGTACAGTAATACGCGTGGCTGCATAGTAGCACACGGTATTGATTATTGATGCTTACGTAAGAAGTTACTCAGTTATACTCAATTATTGCTTTAGTAATTGCTGTATCATATCTCTCATATTATTGATTCAATTATTGTTACAGTATCATCTGTATAATATGTTATATTATTAAATCAATAATTGAGACGGCAAAGTTATTAATATTATTATTTGCAATATTGACAATGTCTAGAAGTTCTGTCACGGAGAGGTTAGATAATCTAATTACGCGCCAATAGGAAAAAATCCTTATCGGAAAGCCCCCTCTTTTCTGGGAACGACCTGGTTGTTAAATATTGTGAGTTATAATATTAATGATGAATAAGTTCTTGTTGATTAAAGATGAAATTAATAGTTCCATTGTGTTGAAATTATTAGTGTTAGTGAAAATCGACATTTATTTCGATAATAATTAATGTCTGGAGGTTATATTGACCAACCGATAATTAACCGGATAAATGAGCAATTAATTGCTATTAATTCACATGCTTATAACTATGTGTTCACATGTGTGTATTATTGATTCACATGATTTACTATTAGGGGAGTTGGTGCAAGATTGATAATACTTGCATGACTAAATTAGAAATGGAGGTATAGTTGAAGGTACTATACTGTAATTAATTTTTTTCACATGATTATACTATTGAGTCACATGAATGAACTATTAATTCACATTATTTACTATTAGGGGAGGTGGTGCAAGTTTGATAATACTTGCAGAACTAAATTAAAAAAAAAAGAGAAAGTTATTATACTGTAATATTTCGAGCCCCAAAATTTGCAATTATTAAAACTATATTTTTCTATAAATAGAAGCTCATTCTTCCTTTATTTCTCACCAATTCACTAAGTCTCACAAGAGTAATTATTATAGAGAGAAAGAAGAAGAGAAGTCTGCTACCTCACTATTCCAGTTTTCTTCTAAGGTAAGGGGTATTATTTCTTTCGTATTAATGAAGAGAGCTATTATTATTCCATTCCTTATTATTCTGTTGAAATAACCTGTATACGCGGACTACCGTATATATGGTGAATTTTTTTTGTTATTTCAGTCTTTGTTATTCTGTTGGAATAACCTGTCTGTGCGGATTACGCATGACCTGGTTCCATTCTTTATTATTCTGTTGGAATAACCTGTCTGCGGTCTATCGCATGTCTGGTGAATTCTTTTGTTATTCCATTCTTTATTATTCTATTGGAATAACCTGTTCACGCGGACTACCGCATGCATAGTGTATTCTTCTGTTATTCCATTCTTTATTATTCTGTTGAAATAATCTGTCTATGTAGATTACTGCATGCATGGTGAATGATCCTTCGTATTCATTCCTTATTAAATTGTGAAAATGATCTGTCTACGTGGATTACCGCATGGCAGACGAAAATCCATTTGCAGATTCGTATATTCTATTATACTCGTATGAGATATCATTTCTTTTGTACTCGTCATGAAATATCATTTTTTTGATCTTTTTCTTTTACGAGTTGCTATTCACGGGTTACTATTCACCCGGTTACTATTCACTCTAGTATTATTCAATCGCGTATTCGGGACACGTTTCGTGCCAGAATATTATTCACGAGTTACTATTCATAAATTACTATTCACCCGATTACTATTTACTCTAGTATCATTCACTCGGGTATTCGGGACACTTTTCGTGTCGGGGTACTATTCTCGAAGTACTATTCACGGGGTACTATTCACCCAAAAAATATATTTCTTCTGTCCAAATTATTTTTGGTACATGAATATTATTCTTGAATTTTACTCCACAAAGCAGTATCATGTTGACAATTTAGACGTTATTGATTTCTGGATAAATTAAATTAAAAACCTTTAAAATTTATCTTGAACTTGTTTTATTGAAATATTATGTCATTGTCATTATCCTCATGCTTATATTGTGATGAAAGTCATCTTTGACTTACGTGCATAGATGGACTTGGTATGATTATGACCAGGAATTATTCGGTATAATCATGACTGTAATGTGACGAATGATGTGGTGAAAGTCCTCATTGACCTGTAGTTCATTGATGGACAGTTGTTGGTATTATTATGACCAGAGATTATTCGATATAATCATGACCATTGATGATTACATGAATATCCTTGGTCGTGATGCAGGGATGATTCGATTTTATTTATTAAGCTGAGTCTCAGCGATAAAGTTGATGAAAAACTTTTTAAATCATAGAAGATAATAGATTTTATGCTCTACTTGACTCTTCTAATGAATTGTTTATTCCGCTGCAGTTATTAATCTAAAACTTGTTGTCTATTATATTCTATCAGTTGTTATACTGTTGAAGGCTAAGGATAATTTATTCTGCATTATCTTAGTCATAATATTTCTTACTGGGCTAGTTAAGCTCACCCTTTCTTTCACTGTTCTCTTCAGGAAATGAGAACGTAGCCGGGACTAGTCGGGGAACGGAGTGACCATCCAGATGATAGCATTAGTAGTCATCACTATTCTGTTAAATAGTGTGATAATAAATGTAATGAGGACTCCATTGAGTGTAGATATTGTCTAGAAAGCAATATTCTTATTTAAACTCTCAGCTATATTTTGTCGTATTTTACACGACTGTTGTATAATTAAATTGTATTTGAATTTTGTACCATATATCTGACGACCCAAGATGGGTGATGTATACCTGTTTTAGGGGCGTCACAAAGACGCTGCTTACATTAATGCAAAAATACTTGGGATGAGACAACAGTTTCTAAAAGTAATAGTTCATCCTTTCTACCATGCAACTGAAACACTCCATGTTAATATTCTACCGTCTTCAATTAAGAATAATGGCAGGCAAAGGAGAGAAACATTGGAAGTAAAACAACATAGGATGCTGAAAGGAATTCTAGAGCGCTGAGGCACTCCAAGGAATTTTCAGTAATATGGATTCTAGAGGTATATTAACCATCCAGTAGCCAAGCTCCATACACCTGTGGAAGGAACTGTCGCCACCCATCTGCCAAGCTGAACGCGGTAGTGGCACAATACTCTTAAACGTAATATCGCATAGACTTATATTCATAAGTACACTCGTATAGCTTCACACAAAAAAGAATTATACAGACTACCAAGTACCAAAAGGTCCAAAAGCATTAACAGGTTAGCAATGTGATTCCCCAGTTGTGCAGAAGCACTAGAATCACATAAAAAAAATTAAACTCATATGACAATTAAGCATACCTGCAAGCGAGTCTTAATGGTATCCAGTGGAGTTGTGATGAAGGATGCTGTAGCACCAGCACTTATCCCTCCAGCCCCTTGGACTAAAATTATTGTCGACTGGTTGGGAGCAGGTTCATCACTCTCAGTGCCATGACTTAAAAACCTGCCCAAAAACAAATAAATAGTTGTGTGAAAAATTATATAGTTTATCAATTGAAGGAGCCACAACAGTTGAAATGAAAAATGAACCCTGCAACCCAGTAAATCATCCAATAGAGAATGATCACAAAAGGAAGCATCATCAACATCTCTATTTATACTTATCAAGTATGTGTACGAGGCTTCATTAAACATTTGCAGAAACTCAAATCAATAGACTTCTCAAACACTGACTGAGGGCATGAGACATGACATTAATCGAGGATAGCTGAAACTCAGATTATTACATATCTGCTTGTTTCTTTGAAAACAATGGTTTCCTTGCAAAAGTAAGCAGAATTTAAACATAATGATCAGTCTATAATTATATTCCAACACAAGAACAATACTGACAAGAAAACTAATTACACGATCACAACAGCATCTACACCCAGACAATGAAATATTGGTACTTATGTACACGACTCATATACATACAGAAACACTTCCAAATCAGACATATAAAGCCTAATGATATATGCATATAATATATACATATAAGCGAGATATTAGAAGGCAAAAAAGAAGACTACAATACCCATTTTACCCCAAATTGAACAAGTCAGCAATAATTTAAATAATAAGTACTACATTACTTTGTCTCATTACTTTGCCTCATTGTGTTCATGAATAATAATATCAATGTTATGAAACTTCAAGTAAAGATCCTACAGCAGGTACAGGATAGAATCAAGTAACCATGGTCCATGAAAATGAGAAAACAAAATCTTATGTCTACACATCTGGCAAACTGTCGTTATTAAAGTTAACTCCTTTCAAGAAGTGAGTTCTGTACATTCATCATATTTTAGAACATTATTATACCATGCCAAGCTTTGTTATAGCCTAATCATCAGGAAGACAATGTAACAAACCATTAAAAGTTGCAATCGATGAATTAAAATGAAGAGTTAGCTTGCAAAAAGTAGATGCAATTACATTAATATTTCTGGAAGCCAATACAGAATATAAGAAGTGTAACTGCTACTTATATTCTTGATTTAGCTGTTTCAAGTTACTGATGTGATGTTTACCAAATGAAATCCAACATGAATAGAAATAGTACCTAATCCATAACATATGCCATAGCAAGTGAGCAAGAAATATTAATAGCATTTAATTTCTGGTCAGCAGTGAATTTATAAATTTCCGAAGGGCTCTCCTTGAAAGTTTGGATATCCCATGATTTTGGATCTGTATATGAGGGCAAAGGATAACATTCCTCTGGCAATGGGCATTCATTGACGTCTTGTCCTTCACTTTCCACTTCCCTCTTTGGAAGCTCCACTACCAGAAACCCCACAATAAAGGGATGCTTCATCATTGGGAAGACCACAGATCGGCACTCAGGTACAAACCGTGCCTACAATTCACATTAGTATCCATCCTAAATTCAACTAAGACAAATCAGGAACAGAGGGTGACATATGCCTAAAAAGAGTAAATTTTGCGCCCATAAAAAGAAAAGAGAATACCTTCTGATTAGAAAGGGTAGCTTCTACCGATCTTAAACCCGTTGGAATACTAAAATTAGCAATTAATATGAGAATATCAACTGCATTATTCTGGCCTGGGTAGAAATTAACTCGCCGCAGCTCTAACTGGTCCATAACATAACTACCAGCTGGTCTTACATAGACCTGCACAAATCCAATTCTTTTAAGATAAACACATCCCATACTCAAAATTATACATCCAAACAGAGAATAAAAGTAACAAATGAAGCTTCAATTTTTACTTTCTTATTAATAAGCTAAGGCATCTATTTTAGTTAGAATCATCAGCCCCATAAGTTTCAGCCAATAATTTGTAGTAGTAATCGATGATATCTTAGCTTATATATGCTCCCTCGGCCCTTTTTCCCAAAAAGATAGTCCCTATCCAAAACTAAAAATTTAAGGGAAAAAATGGGTTCTCAATTAATCAATATAGCAAATAACGACAGAAAGTATCAAACTTAAAATATAATTTTCTTTAACAATAAAGGAAAATTGAAAAAAAATTGAAGAATAAAAAGCTGACTGAAAGAAGAGCATCGGGATGGACGATTCGGCGAAAGAGGTCCAACTGTTGAAGACAAAGCCTCTGAAAATCAGGGCTGGGAAGGACCGACCACCTTTGTTCTTTTCGCCACTCTAAATCCTCTACTTGAACTCCACGGGTGAATTCCAAGCCTTGCGAATGGCGTAGGTGACCGCCGACGCCGAGGGCACCATGGCTCCGTCGTTGTCAGAGGGTTCATCGAGGCACGTGCAGGTGAAGCTACTATAACTAGCACTAGAATCGTGGTGAAGTTTAGGGTTTTGGGGGAGTATCGTTCAGAAGTAGTGCCGTTAGTGATTGAGGAAGAAAAAGAGGCAAGAGCAGAGAAAGACATATAACTATGCTCGCTCCGTGTTTTAATTTTAAGTTTTCATTTAAGCGCGGTTTTTTGCTCCGTCTTTTTTACATAGATAACGTTTTTTTTTAAAGCGTTATCTATTTAAAATCAAAAATTGCTCGTATAAATAGATAATTTTTTTTTGTATGTATCTATAATATTTTGTTACAAAACGTTGTAAAAAAAATACTACAACGTTTTTTATAAAAACGTCATCTTTTAAGTATTGTCTTTTTATGATTTTGTACTACTGAGTCCTTACGGACAACATATAACCATAACTTAAGACAAACTGCTCTTGGTCACTTTGCAGAATGGCGCGGTCGCGCTGTATTTAAGCTTGGGAGTGGCGCGGCCGCGCTACTCCCTGCCAAAACCAGACTTAAGCTTTTCATTGCTCAGTTTAATCCTAACCTACTATGCATTCTGATACATACTATAAACATACATCAAGTAGGTTATAATATTTCTTCAAGTTTATATTTTAAATCATTTAGTTTTGAATTACATAGTTCTATGTTGAATTATTTACATCAACAAGGCTTAACAACTTCTTTTAACAAAGGTTCAACGTTTATAAGCTTTTAAACCTTATATTGGTTCTAACAAGCCTTTAATACACATGTTCATATGTATCTATCTCATTTACATAGACATAGCATAGTTCATACTTTTAAAACATGCTTAAATAACTTATGTCATGCTTGACTAGTGGAGTGCACGTATCTTTCATGTTCAAAGGCATAAACAACTCTATCATGCTTGCTTATAAGGTCATAATGTAAGTAATACAATGCTCATCAAAGTTAAATTCTAAAACTTTTAAATTTCTCTTTAAAACACATACTAAACCGAGCTTGAAAACCTTTTATGTGCAATATATCTTGAAATTACATTCCTTATCCATCCGCGCAAATCATTAGGCCACATTCACATGTTTCCAAAGTTGGAACTTAAAAGACACAAAGTTCGTTAAGTTTCATTTCCAAAACTTCAAGTTTTTCTTTCAAAACACTTTAAACCAAGCTATATCAATCTAGTATATGCAAGGTAACTTTAAAACTACATTTCATGGACGTTTATATGCTTACATAGGGTCCAAGGTCAGAATTCAAAGGATACCAAATTCATCAACTTACGTTTCTCAAAAACTTTAACTTTTCTTTTAGAAATCATTGTTAAAGCATTCCATTATGAGTAAAATAATCTTAGCCATATGACATGTCTATTATCATTCATATTCATGTTTTATCACTTAGAATAACATATTCCATCGTCGGGAGCACTATACTTGCGTATGTGTTCGTTCGACGCCCTCCGATCGCCTCCGAATACGTAACAGTCACAAAGATGACTATTTTGACCCTCCCTAACGACCTCAAATTGAAATATTTAAAGAAAAAAGTTATAGGTCTATTCGTCCTCGTTCTGGATCATCTTGAATCACCTCAATTAGAGTCCGTATGAAAACGTTATGGCCATTTTACCAAAACAGGTCAAAGTAGTCACAGTTAGCACACATTGGGCGCGGCCGCGCCCCTTGCTCTCACCATTCCAGAATGCCCGTGTCATTTCCCAGCCCCAGCTACGAGCCCCCGAGCACAGACGGTGGGCCCGCGCGTGGCTTCGCACAAATTACTATTTTTGACATACCTTTCTCATTTTAAGTCCGAATTAGTTGGTTTTCGATTCGTTGGACTCGTGAAACTCTTAGCTACTCATCTACAGAGTAATTATAACACTTTAAAAACATTAGCTAACCCAAAGATTGATCCAAAACTCATATTTATCCTAAATTTTCATGTTTTGACAAATTTAGCAAATTCATTCACTACGAATTCGTTTTTTAACCATATTGGTTCGTTTTAACTGTCGTTGTTTTCGCATTTGACTATATTAACAATATCTAACAACAATTCATGGATTACAACAACCTTTAGCCATCAAATTTGTGACTCAAAAGTGACTATTTCTTGACATTTGTAAGGAATTGTAAAACATAGGAATCAAGAACATGAATGACAGAAATGTTACCTTCTTAATGCTTGAAATTGTTAACTATCTCTCTCCAATCCTCCAATTGCTCCTCAATTCAACTTACTCTCTCTATCAAATGCTCAGACTTTCAATAAACGGGAAATGAAGAATGAGACTCTAATTATAAAGGGAGGATTATCCAGATCATGGCTTTGCACATGGAATTAATCCAAGGGGAGGAAGAAGAAACCAGTGGATGTTGGAGAGTTGGTTACCAACTCCACTTCCCCCATCCTTCTAGCCATCATCAGACTACTACGTAATAAAAAAGAAATGAGATAGGCCTACAGCCTATTCATTCGGCTGATATATAGAGTGTGACACTAATTTTTGGGCCAAGCTTATAACTTAGCAACTGAAGCTTAGTTTGGTTCCTTTAATTCCCAAAATGTAATTTTAATGTGTTAATGCAACTACACCAAGTAAAGTTAGGGATTATTTATGTACTTACATCATATAATCCATGTACATTAGGGCTAGTCCAAGTAATATTTTAATTGATCTAACTATAAATTAATTGGGTACTCTTAACCCATTATTTCTTATCACATTTAAATATCATAATGATTATTATCAGTCATTAATTCTCTTTTAATAATTTCAGTTAAACCTTTAGTCTGGTTTAACTTTAATACTCAGGCCACACAAGGCTTATTTACTAGAGTTATATAACTCAAGCTCATTTTTTCTTTAATAAAATATTAGGGGTCTAGGTCACGTTTGGCTTTTTCCCAATTCTATATTATTTTATTATTTATTTAATATAAAGTTTGTGTCACACTTTACCTTAACATTTAATTACCTTAAATGATTATATACTATGAACTTATACTTATAATACAAAAATAATCATTACCTTTAGAATAATTAACCTTTACTCTATTATTTAAGTTATACAATTATAAGTATAATTATTCGATTGTCCTAAGACAACTTCTTCAACCTTTACATTTAGCCGCATTTCAAATATTAATCTAATATATAAATCTCTAACCAATATTCACTTATATATATATATATATATATATATATATATATATATATATTGGTTTTCTTCTATTATTCATCACCCATTTTCTATTATCATCTTTCAAGTATTAAATCCTTTCATATATTATCATATTATGTAATGTATGAAAATAGCAAATTTAATTAACATAATCATTTCATTTTCTTCATGTAACGTACATACATTAATTCACCATTTTACTTAAGTGAATTACTCCTTTCATTCAATTTACTACCACACAAGGCTTTACCATTATATTATAATATTAAATAATATAACTTAATTAACCAATATTAATTTCCATAAATAAATATTCATTCAATTCATGATTCGTTATCTCAATCCATTCATGGAAAGTTGGAACACCAATTATGGTCCTTATTATAACATATTAGTTACTAATACACAAATCCTAAAGTTCAGATTACACGAACTCATCATAAACTGTTTACAGGCCGGCGCGACCGCTCTGGTCTTAGGCTTGAGAGTGGCGCGGTCGCGCCACCTTAAGTTAGGACGCAGATATGTTATGCTTCAACAGAAACAAAACTCAACTCGCAAATTCTTTAACATGCTATCTCATCACACTAACCAAAATAAATCTCCAATGACTACATTCTTCAATAATTTAGACATTAAACTTCAAGTTCAACTCTTCTTTCTTTAATTTATACATTTAACCATATCCCTATATTAGTCAATAAATCTCTAACTAATATTTATCTAAAGATATATCAATTTTCTTCTCTCGTCAACAATGTACGTATATACAAGTCTGAACCTAGCACACATCGAGTCTTTAATGGTATTCAATATAGTACACTGAGTGGTTTCTCACAAACAACCAACAAATTAGTTTCCGTCTCGTTTACACTATTTTCACAGTGAGTTAGATCGGTTACTAATTCGTATATACCTTCGCTCTATGAAGGAATCGTTTAGCCCAGCTCCTACACATCCACCATTAAAGGGTACGGTTGCACTGCCTTAGACTTGATACATACTCATACATATACTCAAGAAATTGATGATTATCAAAGATATTTAATGTCACCAACTTACTATCATAAAATAACTCTATAAATTATTTAATGTTGATAGATAAATTTCTATCCATCTTCTTTACTAATTCATATCTACAATTTATAACAAATATATAATAATGATATATATATTTATTAAACACAACATCATTTATTACATAGCTCTTATTATCCTATGTAATACAATACTACATACCTCATAACACGTATATATTCTTATTTGAACCCTTCTCATGCTTTAAGAATTTTATTTACTAAATTCTTATTTTAATATTTTTTGAAAATTCGGGTTATTACAGATCTTATAAGCCGTAATAGATAGGCTTGAACGATCGAAGAGGACAGCATCAGAGAACAAAAGTCTTGGGCAGAATCGTTGTCTGTCAAGACAGAATCGTAGTCTGTCAGAAAGCCATTCTCAGAATCATAGAGACAGTCTGCCGATTGGCTACCAAGTTAAGTCAAGAATCGTAGGCTTACTCAAAATCGTGGAGTCTACAAGCTATCGCCAATTGAAATCGTAGTCAGTCAAGCGTTTACAAAGACAAGGCAAAATCATAGTCTATAAAAGCAAGAATCGTAGATTACCCTCGGGATCATAGAAGCTATCTGCCAAATGCCTGCCGAGCAAAAAGTAAAAATCGTAGACTACAGCAGAATCGTAGTCTGCAGAACTAGAGGCAAATCATAGTCAGACAAGTGCTCATAATGCTAAAGTAGAATCGTAGTCTTGTAGTCAAGTTTTAGAATGCAGTCTACTTGAAGATTTTTAGAAAGCATTCTCTAAACGACCTACATGCAAATAGAAGATCAAAGCACCAACTCTATCAGCAAGGCTGATTGAGAAGTGAAGAGCCATTTAGAAGAAGTTTCCTACAAGCACTCATCAGGAGACAACGATCGTGATTTTGTGACAACAATCGTAGTGTTTACCAATCAGTAAAAGAGTATACTAAATCATCTACTGAGAACAGACGAAATGGATTGTCTATGTTTAGCCTCACCTTGAAAAATGATCAAGAGATCACTGGGCAGAAAATTAAGGAAGTTGATCATAACTAATCAAAAGAGTCATGCATACTAAAGAGCCAAAGCAGTCAGCCAACTTTCTAGTTCTTGAAGAAAGGCAGGACAAGCATGATCGTAGATCAAGTTGCAAGAGCTAAGTGAAAGATGGTACAACATTGTCCAAATTACATAATACTCTCAGAATTGTAAAGGTATCAAAGTCAAGTCAATCCACGATTTCCACATATAAACTACGATCAAGTACATGAACGTCGGCATCGCGATCGTAGAGTTCATCTGTCTGGTTATCGAGCCTTAGCAATGTCCAACTATGAAGATTGACATGAGAACGTTGCTAATTAAGAGTCTCTATGTACTCTCACCAACATCCTTGATCTAAATCAAAAGGAAGCAGAAAGGTAACTTTCAACTGGTCTAACTGAAAACGACTTCACATAGGTGTTAGGTGAGAAATCAGACTGATGTGTCAGTCAAGTCAAAAAGGAGCTGTCACATCAACCTAGCATGTCTACATCAAAGACCTTAGAATCTTTATAAAATTAAATGCTCAAAAAGAAGCTTTTCAAAAAGCTCTTAACGACTATATTCCAACGGGAAGATGATTGACAAACCTATAAAGAGCTAAAGCTTCAAAGAGAAAATGTTGTTGACTTGAGACGAAGTAAGTCATATAGAGCTTAACAGAGAAAAGGTCTTAGTGAGAGTGAGACCACCACATAAGAGTGAAACACAACTAATGAGAGTCTTAAAATGCTAAAAGCTTCACTCAATACAAAGGCATATGCCAACAAAGTGTCATATGTGCAGAGAGCCGGAAGGCCAAGAAGACAACAACCAGAGTAGCAGATCAGAAGGCAGAAAACTAGAGCTACTCTACGTTTCACCATGAATACACTAAGTTAAAGAAAAGAAGATATAGAGTCAAATTTGTGCACAAGACAACTAGTGTTCAAGGACTGCTAAGTACCCAAAGAAGTCAAGATAATATGCAAAGACTTAACAATACTACCTCAACGATGATAATGTGCAATGCTGAATATCAGATGAAGAGCATCACAACAAAGAACAACATCAACAAGGGATGAGTCAGACTTCTAAGTACCAATAAGATGTCAAGCTGAACGTACATCTAAGCAGTCCATCAGATGTGATCAAGTACCAATATCGAATGCTATATGATCACAAGGAGCTGCTAAGTACCAGAAGATGAACAAGCTAAATGTCATCTTAGTAGCTCAACAACAACAACAAACAACCATCCAAACATTCGGGGCCTGAGGGGTCCTTGTCTTTGTGACTAAATCAAAGTCAAGTCTGCTGAGCTTGCTGAGTACCAGAGGGTACAAGAGATTATATGTCTGATGTGCTTAATTTATAGTTTCCAAGTCTGTTGGGCTTAAAGAGTTCTTAGTGAACTAGAGTTTCCAAGTTTGCTGGGCTTAAAGAGTTCTTAGTGAACTAGAGTTCTAAGGATGTTGGTCTTGAAGGAATCTTAGTGATTCGAAGTTGATCAAATCCTTATATAGTGGAATCTCTGCTTGTTGAAGCAGAAGAGTGGATTAGGAGCATTTAGTCTCTGAACCACTTAAAATCTCCGGTGTCATTTACTTTATGTCATTTACATTCAGTACTATAATTGCTATATCTACTTGCAACAAACTCAGCATTAGAACTGTGTTTAATGTTATATCCTTGAAGGGGTTTGTAATCTATTCCGCTGTACATGAATTGATTCTACTATAAATTATCTGCTAATCACTTAGCAAGTAAAGAAAAAGAAAAGGTTTTATAGGATCTATTCAACCCCCCTTCTAGATCTCTTGTGCCTCCGAAAACTAACACAATATTTTCAAGTTTATCATCATAATTTTATTATTGTTTCTTAACTAATAATTTATATTTTTAAGAGTAAACAAAATATTTATTAACTTTAAAAGTGAAATTGATTTTGTATAACGGGATAAGTAAATAACAATGTCATCCATTCATCAAAGGAACACTATTTTTATATGTATTTTTGATATTTTTACATGGATTTTTTCACATGAACATGAGACCCACTGTATGCTCATATATGAAAGAGAATTATGTGAAAATATCAAAAATACATGTGAAAATATTAATTTCCATAACCAATAATCATCAAATAATTGATTGATCAAAAATTAAGTCAAACATGCATCTGAAAATCATACGCTCACCATTTATTTTCCTCTCAAAAGAAACTCATTATTATTACCCACCTTAACATTACTATAATTTTAGAAAATGAATCTCACTTTATAATCCTTATTTATCGTAAATATCTCAAAATTTTCAAAATAAACATTTTAGTAAAAAAAAATTATCATCACGAGTTCTGAAGTGACAACACATGTATAATTCAATCGTCTTGCTCAAGAAAAAGTATAAAATTATTAACCCAATTTTGGTCAAAACCTGGTAGAACTGGTTGGTCACTAGTAGAACCGATTAAGTTGACTCAGTGAACCAGTTTTAAATTATTTTTAATATTTTTGTACCAAAAAATTTTTACACTAAAATTAACCACTTTTATTAATATTGTAACTCAATTTTATTATTTTTAAGTTCATAAAAATGAGATTTATTAAAATTTTATTAATTACAAATAATATATATTTTTATATATTAATTACATCACTAGATCACTAATAATTTGCTTGTATATTTTGTTGGTATCAAAGCCATGCATGTTCTAATTATTTAGGCTAGGATACTTAATATAATAATTTATTTGAATAATCTTAATTGTGACGCCCCCAAAATTAGGTATACATCACCCATCTTGAGTAGCCAGATACATGGTACAGAATTCAAATACAACTTAATAATACAACTGTCGTGTATAATACGGCAGAACATAAACTGTGAGTTTGAATACAAATATTGTCTTCTAGAGAGTATCCATACTCAAAAGGAGTCCTCATTACAATTATTATCACACTATTACATAAAATAGTGAGGACTACTAATGCTATCATCTAGGACCATCACTCTGTTCCCCAACTAATCCCAGCTACGTTCTCATTTCCTGAAGAGAACAGTGAAAGAAAGGGTGAGCTCAACTAGCCCAGTAAGAAATATTATGACTAAGATAATGCAGAATAAATTATCATTAGTCTTCAACAATGTTAAACTGATAAAATACAATAGACATCAAGTTTAACTGCAGCGGAACCAACAATCCATAAAAAGAGTCAAGTAGAGAATAAAATCTACTATCTTTTATGATTTAAAAGGTTTTTCATGACTTTTATCGCTGAGACTCAGCTAAAAAAATAATCCACATCATCGAATCACCCTTGCACTACGGCCAAGGATATTCTTTAGTATCACGACCACGAATTATCCATGCACTACGGGCCAAAGATAATCGTGTTTTCATCCACGGTCCTGATCATGCATGCCATAAAACAATTCATATTTGCACTACGGCTAAAGAGAATGCATAGCCATAATCATACCAAAAACTGTCCATCAATGCACTACGGGCCAATGAGGACTTTTTCTACATCATTTGTAATATTACAGTCATGATTATACCGAATAATCCCTGGTCATAATCATACCAAGTCCGTCTATGCACTACAGGCCATAGATGACTTTCAACAAAATATAAACATGAGGATGATGACAATGATATAAGAATTCAATAAAACAAGTTCAAGAATTAATTTATCTAGGAACTGATAACGTCCAAATTGTCAACATGATACTACTTTGTAGAGTAAAATTCAAGAATGCTCAGAAGAATATTTTCATGAAAAGATACTGGATGAAGCGCAAATATCAAGGATATTCCACTAATTTCATGGAGTATAGAAGTCAAAACTTTAACCAACTGAGTATAATAAAGAATGAAATAACAAAAGAAATCACCATGCATGCGATAGACCGCACAGACAGGTTATTCCAATAGAAAAATAAATAATGGAACCAGGTCATGCGTAAATGCACCGACAGGATATTCCGACAGAATAATAAATAATGGAACCAGGTCCGGCGTAAATGCACAGACAGGATATTTCGACAGAATAATAAATAATGGAACCAGGTCCGGCGTAAACGCACAAATAGGATATTCCGACAGAATAATAAATAATGAAACTAGGTCCGGCGTAAAACGCACAGACAAGATATTCCAACAGAATAATAAAGAATGGAATAACAGAAGTTCTCTTCATGAATAAGAAAGAATAACACCCCTTACAGGTACAACAAATAATATCCCTTACCGTTTTAAAGAAGAACTGAAATAAAGAAGTAGTTAAGTAGCAGAATACTTTTCTTCTTTCTCTCTATAGTTTCTCTCTCTAGAGTTCAGTGAATTCGTAAGAAAATAATGATGGAATGAGTTTCTATTTATAGAAAAATGAAATGCATAGTAACTAACTCATGAACGGTCCAGATTGATTTACTTTAATCTGACGGTCCATATTTAAAGAAAAATCTTTTAAATAAAATATAATATATTCTATTTATAGAATAACTTTAATAAAGTATTCTGTTTTATATAAAAAGATGTTTCTGTTTTATTACGTTAATAATACGAATAAAACAAAACTTCATTATCGCTAAATAATTCATATTATTAATTGACAATAATTGAATCAAACTGAGTGACTTCTCACATAAGCATTAATAATCAATACTGTGTGCTACTATGCAACCACACGTATTACTGTACTTTTACTACCTAGTAGTTCAATAGTATCAACGGTAAAATTTCCGCTGTTATTTTTAATAAAATATTTTTTGTCGTTTTCTCAATCCGACAATAATTCTGTTGTGGGGTCCACCAGTAATTGTGCCGTCGTACGAATATTCCCCGACCAATCGAATATAATACAACAACTTGCATACTTTACAAAATTTATAAATACTACCCACAACTATAACATTATCTCAAATTCACACCATAATATTAAAAAAATATTTTGAAAAAATTAAATCTTTATTCATAAAATCTGGGGTTTCACATTAATCTAGTGGGACGTCACCCAAGTCGTGTTTACCTCTGGCCGAACGTTGTTGTCGTGAGAAGGCATTAATGTTGTTTCATTTCGAGGACATAAATCGTTGACAAACATGCTAGAGAGAGATTAATCTTATAGATTATATGAGAGTCTGATGTTGAGATCATTAGGTATTAGCCCTAGTATCTCTAGTACTAGGAAAGATAAGAATAAAAAAGATAATGTTAAAAATAATTCTGAACTTGCTTATAGTAATCTTGAAGAACATTTAAAAAAATTGTCTTTACATAAGGTTAAATATGCTTATGTTTATAATATTAGAGCTTTTGATTTAAAATATGCTACTATAATTAAAAATGTGGAATGGAATCCCTATTTCTGAGATGTATGAAACAATACAACTCTTTAATAATGATATTAAAAATTATAAAGAAGATTATAATTTCTTATATTTTGGATGTGTGTCAGTTGGTTTAAAACTTTAACACATGATGATTTAAATATTTGTCTAATGATAGCTCTTTAGGATGTTAGACTCATAGGACTTGTTCAAACAAGTTTATGTAATGTGTTAGTTCCCAGTAAGCACACAATAGATCTAGAAGGGGGGGTTGAATAGATCCTTTTTAATTTCATATACTTTTCTCATTTATTTTGTATTGTTAATAAATTAGCATATGACAAACATAAGAATCTTTTCAAGCACAGCGGAATAAGTAAAAGATCCCCTTTATTGATATAATCATAATCATACATACATTGTTCTTAGAGTTAGTTCAGTTTTAAGCAGTTAAAATATACATAGCAGTTATAGCAGTTAAGTACATAATGTAAATGATATAAAGTAAAAGACATAAGGGATTTTAAGTGATTCAGAGACTCAATCTCCTAATCCACTCTTCTACTTTCAACTAGTAGGATTTCCACTAAAGAAGGGCAGCACCCTGAATCACTAGGATTCCTTCAAGGCCAGCAGCCTTGGGACTTCAGTTCACTAAGAACTCTTCAAGGCCAGCAGCCTTGGAACTTCTCTAGTTTCCTAGGAACTCTTCAAGCCCAGCAGGCTTGAAACTTCATTTAGTCCCTCCAGAAAAGGACCCCTCAGGCCCTCGCTTCTTCTTGTTGTTGTTTGTTGTTGTTGTTGGTGCTGAGCTTCCAAAATGTCTTCAAGCTTGAACATCTTCTGTACTTAGCAGCTTGACGTGGTCCTCTTTGCATTCTGCTTCAAGTCTGGACCACATCTTCTCTAGTGTAGCTGATCTTCACTCTTTTCTGCTCATCTTCATCTGATGTCAGCTGTGCACCATCACCATCTAGATTTGCTAAGTCTCTGAGCTTTTGGTAGACTTCATCTGACACTTAGCAATCCCTGAACCCTTCTTGAATGTTTTGCAGACATGATTCTACATCTGTTCTTTTTCAGTTTTTAGTTCATGGTGATCTGTAGAGTGGCTCTCTTGATCTTCTTTGTACTCTGCCACTTTTCTGAATGATATCTTCTTGTCCTTCTCGACTCTCAGCTTAGCTGCCATCTTCAGTGGCATTCTCATCTTTGTTGAGTGAAGCTCTAGTCTGTTTAAGTCATTTTTCAAAGCTGCTTCACTTCCACCTTTATAGTCTCACTGTCACTGAGACTTGTTCTGTTAATCTCTGGTGGAACTCGTAGAGTCAATAATATCATTTTTGTAACTCAATGATTCTGCAACATAGCAATCATCAACAACTCTTGATCGTTGAAGCTCTGGCATATTTATACTCCTTCCCAATCTTCCCGTTGGTGTATAGCCGTTGGAAGCTATTTGAATTACTTTGCAGATCTCGAGTTATTTGGTGTAGACTGCAGATGTGACATGACATCTCCTTTACTAACTTTTTGACACTACAGTCTACTGTTTTACCTACCCCGTCAGAGATGCCACTTTGATGTCTTGGGCAGGTCGACGACTTTATTTCATCCTTATGATTTCTTGATCAGAGGTTGTCCTTTTGCATCGATGCTCTCAATAAGCTCTTGTCTGAATATCAATCTTCAGATTGAACCGTTGCCAATGCTTCAATCTTCGGATGACCAAACTCTACGATTCTGATGCATGCTTTCTTGGACCTGATCGTAGTGTCTTGTTGACTGTTGCTCATTGACATGTAGAGACAACACTACGATCTTTGAAGAGTGTTCATTTGATCTTCAATGTAGAACACCTCTTCCTTCTTATTGTGTAGTGCTTCAACACTTCTGTTTGCCTTGACTGTTCTCAGATACTGATGGCTTGACTCCTTGTTCTGGCCCTTTCTAAAGAGCAAGACACTTCAGATTTGTGGCGTGTCCAGCTCGCTTTCTCCTCATGATCTCCCGTTCACTTATCATCAATGGACTGATCCAATGCTTAATCACTTTAGCCTTGTTCTTCAGTCGTTGACCAGTATCTCTGTGTACACTCCATCAGTTCCTTCTTTGTTTGGCAAACACTACGATCATGGTTGCTTCCAAGACCGTTGTCTTCTGTTTCCTTGACAACTATTGCACTCTGAAGTCTTTTTCTGATCAACTTGTGGAAGACTTCATCCTGAATGACTACACAACTCAATCTGAATGTTGATTGAGTTGGTGGTTAGATCTTCTATTAGCTTGCATGTGAAACCCCAGATTTTATGAATAAAGATTTAATTTTTTTGAAATATTTTTTTAATATTATGGTGTGAATTTGAGATAATGTTATAGTTGTGGGTAATATTTATAAATTTTGCAAAGTATGCAAGTTGTTGTATTATATTCGATTGGTCGGGGAATATTCGTACGACGACACAATTATTGGTGGACCCCACAACTGAATTATTGTCGGATTGAGAAAACGACAAAAAATATTTTATTAAAAATAACGGCGGAAGTTTTACCATTGATACTGTTGAACTACTAGGTAGTAAAAGTATAGTAATACGTGTGGTTGTATAGTAGCACACGGTATTGATTATTAATGCTTATGTGAGAAGTCACTCAGTTTAATTCAATTATTGTCAATTAATAATATGAATTATTTAGCGATAATGAAGTTTTGTTTTATTCGTATTATTAACGTAATAAAACAGAAACATCTTTTTATATAAAACAGAATACTTTATTAAAGTTATTCTATAAATAGAATATATTATATTTTATTTAAAAGATTTTTCTTTAAATATGGACCGTCAGATTAAAGTAAATCAATCTGGACCGTTCATGAGTTAGTTACTATGCATTCCATTTTTCTATAAATAGAAGCTCATTCCTTCATTATTTTCTTACGAGTTCACTGAACTCTAGAGAGAAAAACTATAGAGAGAAAGAAGAAAAGTATTCTGCTACTTAACTACTTCTTTATTTCAGTTCTTCTTTAAAACGGTAAGGGATATTATTTGTTGTACCCGTAAGGGGTGTTATTTCTTTTGTATTCATGAAGAGAACTTCTGTTATTCCATTTTTTATTATTCTGTTGGAATAACCTGTTTATGCGAACTACCACATACATGGTGAAATTCTTCTATTATTCTGTTCTTTATTATTCTGTAGGAATATCCTGTCTGTGCGTTTACGCCGGACCTGGTTCCATTATTTATTATTCTGTCGGAATATCCTGTCTGTGTGTTTTACGCCGGACTTGGTTCCACTATTTATTATTCTGTCGGAATATCCTGTCTGTGCGTTTTACGCCGGACCTGGTTCCGTCTTTATTATTCTGTTGGAACATCCTGTCGGTGTGAATTTCACCTGGCCTGGTTCCGTTATTATTATTCTGTTGGTATAACCTGTCTATGCGAAGTACCGCATGCATGGTGATTTCTTTTGTTATTCCATTCTTTATTATACTTAGTTGGTTAAAGTTTTGACTTCTATACTCCATGAAATTAGTAGAATATCCTTGATATTTGCGCTTCATCCAGTATCTTTTCATGAAAATATTCTTCTGAGCATTCTTGAATTTTACTCTACAC
Organism: Panax notoginseng; assembly: GCA_016801055.1. NCBI lineage: Eukaryota > Viridiplantae > Streptophyta > Magnoliopsida > Apiales > Araliaceae > Panax > Panax notoginseng. Next base: position 43,124,981 of record CM029021.1, on the reverse strand, counting down.
AGAAGTATCATGTTGATAATTTGGACGTTATTGGTTCCTGGACAAATTAATTCTTGAACTTGTTTTATTGAATTCTTATATCATTGTCATCATCCTCATGTTTATATTATGTTGAAAGTCATCTATGACCTGTAGTGCATAGATGGACTTGGTATGATTATGACCAGGGATTATTCGGTGTAATCATGACCGTAATGTTACAAATGATGTGGAAAAAGTCCTCATTGGCCCGTAGTGCATTGATGGACAGTTTTTGGTATGATTATGGCTATGGATTCTCTTTAGCCGTAGTGCAAAGATGAATTGTTTTATGGCATGATCAGGACCGTGGATGAAAACACAATTATCTTTGGCCCGTAGTGCATGGATAATTCGTGGTTGTGATACTAAAGAATATCCTTGGCCGTAGTGCAGGGGTGATTCGATGATGTGGATTATTTTTTTAGCTGAGTCTCAGCGATAAAAGTTAAGAAAAACCTTTTAAATCATAAAAGATAGTAGATTTTATTCTCTAATTGACTCTTTTAATGGATTGTTGGTTCTGCTGCAGTTAAACTTGATGTCTATTGTATTTTATCAGTTTAACATTGTTGAAGACTAATGATAATTTATTCTGCATTATCTTAGTCATAATATTTCTTACTGGGCTAGTTGAGCTCACCCTTTCTTTCACTGTTTTCTTCAGAAAATGAGAACGTAGCTGGGACTAGTCGGGGAACAGAGTGATGGTCCTAGATGATAGCATTAGTAGTCCTCACTATTCTATGTAATAGTGTGATAATAATTGTAATGAGGACTCCTTTTGAGTATGAATACTCTCTAGAAGACAATATTTGTATTCAAACTTACAGTTTATGTTCTGTCGTATTGTACACGACAGTTGTATTATTAAGTTGTATTTGAATTCTGTGCCATGTATCTGGCGACTTAATATGGGTGATGTATACCTAATTTTGGGGGCGTCACAGTTGGTATCAAAGCTTAGGGATATGATCCCTGGCTGAGATGGGAGATAAGAACTAGGAAGTAAGAGACGGGGAATTCCTTCGCTAGTATTACCAACCTAAGTTTACTTGTTATTTAATTGATCGGTCAGAGTATAGAGATAATATGTGATATGTTAATTAACCCTTGTTTTATGGCAGTATTTGAAAATGACATCTGAAAATGTTGAGATAAGCAATGGAGCACAGGAGACCGTTGAGTCTCCACAGATCAATAATCAGGACAATATGCAACAGGATGGCGATAATCCTCCTGTAAACAACAACACTGATCAATTGACGAACGACGGTACGTTTAGGAGTTTTTAGAATTCATGAAACATCAGGCGAAGGCGGCTCCTGTTCATAATACAGGTAAAAATAATGGCAACCCACGGTTGGTCATCGCTAAGCAGTTCAAGGAGCTGGGATCACCGAAGTTTTTGGAAAAGCCAGAACCACTTAAGGCGGAGACGTGGTTAAATCAGATCACCAAGATATTTGATATCTTGAGATGCTCAGAGGAGCAAAAGGTTCCCTTGCCACCTTTATGTTGCGTGAAGAGGTAGATTACTGGTGGGAATCTGTAAAACGTACCCAGCCTGACGCACTCAAGATGTCTTGGGAGAAGTTCCAAGAGCTGTTCAATGACAAGTACTTTCCTGAAAGCATTCGTCACATGAAGGAGGTGGAATTTATCAAGTTAGAGCAAAACAACATGACCGTGTCGCAGTACGAAGCCAAGTTTACCGAGTTGTTCCAATTTGCGTCCCACTTGATTGATAATGAAGAGAGAATGACACAGATATTTTTAAGAGGTTTGAAACCGGAGATACGTCAATATCTTATTTCTCATAAACTGTGTTTGTATTCAGATGTTGTTAATAGGGCTCAGTTATTGGAGCGCGATAATGAGTCAACCCAACTAAAAGAGAGCAGCTGGCAAAATGATAATACTAGTGATAACAGTCATCAAAGCGGTGACAATAAGCATGGAGGGAATCAACATGCCAGAAATGGTAACCACTTCGGTGGTAATCATGGCCCAAACAATAAGAATGGAAATTTCAAGAAGAGAAGGTTCAACAATGACGTGAAGACGTCGGCACCAGCACCCGTTTCAAAGGAAGAAGAACGACCATCGGTCGTATATTTCAAATGCGGACAGGAGGGACACATCCGTCCAAACTGTACGCAGCAATCCAAAACGTGTTTTAATTGCGGAAGAGAAGGTCACCTAGCTCAATTTTGTCGTATGGTGAAGTCAAGTTCAGCTGAGATAGTGATGCCAAAGGATGTCCCAGACAAGCCAAAACCGGTAGTTTTTTTTTTCGTGACGAGGAACCTGAATAAAATTATCACGGGTATGTTAGTCATAAACTCTTTTGAAGTCTATACCGTGTTAGATATCGGTTCTACTCACTCTTTTATTTCACCTAGTTGTGTTCAATGTTTCAACTTAACTCCGGAGAAGTTAGACTTTGATTTATCTGTTGAAATTCCGTTGGGAGAAACCTTCGTTACCTCCACTATTTATAAATCTTATTTGATTCAAATCAACACTTTCACGTTACCTGTCGATCGTATCTCTTTAAAAATACTTGCCTTTGATGTGATTTTAGGAATCGATTGGTTAACTACTCATCATGTTTTTTTTGTAAGGTTGTTAGCTTTCATACTCCTAACCAACCTGTTATGCGAATTCAAAGTAACTAAACCACTAAAGTTAATCATTGTCATATCAAGCCATAAGTAAAGAGCCCTGAGCCTTTATCTTGTGACTTCCTTGTGTGGAATGCACCGAAGCCAGACTTTCTGTAGGCGATGTCGTGAATGATGATGGCAAGTTGATAGGTATCAATGTGACATGCTATCCAAGTCTTGGATGAGGGTCACAGTTTTGAACGATATTTCTATTGTTAATAAATTTCCTAACGTATTCGTGAAGACTTCTTAGCCTACCCCAGAGCGTGAAATCGAATTTTGTATTGACCCCAGTACAAAACCCATTTCTTAAACCCTCAAATATTTCTTCAACTAAAATGAACGTATTATGTGCCAAAGACGTTGATTCGAGTTGTTGAAGATTATGATCGTACCATTCAATACCATCGTGGAAAAGTAAACGTGGTAGCTGACACGTTGAGTAGAAGATCGTATGCAAGTAAGATGTTGTTAACACAAAGACCCATTTCGTATAACTTACAAATGATGAAGATAGAGTTAAAGACTCTAGGGACCCACGTGAAGATAACAAATATACGAGTAGAATCGACTTTAATCGATAAAGTTAAAGCCGTGCAAGCTACGGACCCGGAGCTGATGAATACTAAGAAGAAGGTTCAAGAGGGCGTTATTCTAGAAGTAAGAATCGATGAAGAGAGGAAATCTCAACCCTCGATTTAATTGGCCCATTTGAAATCCTCGATCAAGTATGAACTGTGGCTTATAGACTCGTTTTACCGCCAAGTATGTCGCGTGTTCATAACATTTTTTAACGTATTGATGTTACGTAAATATGTGGATGACCCGAACCACATTATTGATTTAGAATCGGACGAGATAGCGGATAATTTAACGTATGAAGATGTACCTGTTAAAATCCTGGAATGTATTCAACACTCAAAGGTTATACCTCAAGAGTTAGAATCTGACAAAGTGTCCTCATCTGTTCGACATACCAGGTACGTACGAAAATTTCGAGGGCGAAATTTCATAAGGAGGGGAGATTGTGAAACCCCAGATTTTATGAATAAAGATTTAATTTTTTCGAAATATTTTTTTAATATTATGGTGTGAATTTGAGATAATGTTATAGTTGTGGGTAGTATTTATAAATTTTGTAAAGTATGCAAGTTGTTGTATTATATTCGATTGGTCGGAGAATATTTGTACGACGGCACAATTATTGGTGGACCCCACAACGGAATTATTGTCAAATTGAGAAAACGACAAAAAATATTTTATTAAAAATAACGGCGAAAGTTTTACCGTTGATACTGTTGAACTACTAGGTAGTAAAAGTACAGTAATACGTGTGGTTGCATAGTAGCACACGGTATTGATTATTAATGCTTATGTGAGAAGTCACTCAATTTGATTCAATTATTGTCAATTAATAATATGAATTATTTAGCGATAATAAAATTTTGTTTTATTCGTATTATTAACGTAATAAAACAGAAATATCTTTTTATATAAAACAGAATACTTTATTAAAGTTATTCTATAAATAGAATATATTATATTTTATTTAAAAGATTTTTCTTTAAATATGAACCGTCAGATTAAAGTAAATTAATCTGGACCGTTCATGAGTTAGTTACTATGCATTTTATTTTCCTATAAATAGAAGCTCATTCCTTCATTATTTTCTTACGAGTTCACTGAACTCTAGAGAGAGAAACTATAGAGAGAAAGAAGAAAAGTATTTTACTACTTAACTACTTCTTTATTTCAGTTCTTCTTTAAAACGGTAAGGGATATTATTTGTTGTATCTGTAAGGGGTGTTATTTCTTTTGTATTCATAAAGAGAACTTTTGTTATTCTATTTTTTTATTATTCTGTTGGAATAACCTGTTTATGCGAAGTACCGCATATATGGTGAAATTCTTCTATTATTCTGTTCTTTATTATTCTGTCAGAATATCCTGTCTGTGCGTTTATGCCAGACCTGGTTCCATATTTTATTATTCTGTCTGAATATCCTGTCTGTGTATTTTACGCCGGACCTGGTTCCATTATTTATTATTCTGTCGGAATATCCTGTCTGTGCGTTTTACGTCGGACCTGGTTCCGTCTTTCTTATTCTGTTGGAACATCCTGTCGGTGTGAATTTCACCTGACCTGGTTCCGTTATTATTATTCTATTGGAATAACCTGTCTATGCGAAGTACCGCATGCATGGTGATTTTTTTTGTTATTCTATTCTTTATTATACTCAGTTGGTTAAAGTTTTGACTTCTATACTCCATAAAATTAGTAGAATATCCTTGATATTTGCGCTTCATCCAGTATCTTTTCATGAAAATATTCTTCTGAGCATTCTTGAATTTTAGTCTACACAAAAGTATCATGTTGACAATTTGGACGTTATTGGTTCTTAGACAAATTAGTTCTTGAACTTATTTTATTGAATTCTTATATCATTGTCATCATCCTCATGTTTATATTATGTTGAAAGTCATTTGTGGCATGTAGTGCATAGATGGACTTGGTATGATTATGACCAGGGATTATTCGGTGTAATCATGACCGTAATGTTACAAATGATGTGGAAAAAGTCCTCATTGGCCCGTAGTGCATTGATAGACAGTTTTTGGTATGATTATGGCTATGAATTCTCTTTAGCCGTAGTGCAAAGATGAATTGTTTTATGGCATGATCAGGACCGTGGATGAAAACATGATTATCTTTGGCCCGTAGTGCATGGATAATTCGTGGTCATAATACTAAAGAATATCCTTGGCCGTAGTGCAGGGGTGATTCGATGATGCGGATTATTTTTTTAGCTGAGTCTCAGCGATAAAAGTCATGAAAAACCTTTTAAATCATAAAAGATAGTAAATTTTATTCTCTACTTGACTCTTTTAATGGATTGTTGGTTCCGCTGCAGTTAAACTTGATGTCTATTGTATTTTATCAGTTTAACATTGTTGAAGACTAATGATAATTTATTCTGCATTATCTTCGTCATAATATTTCTTACTGGGCTAGTTGAGCTCACCCTTTCTTTCACTGTTCTCTTCAGGAAATGAGAACGTAGCTGGGACTAGTCGGGAAACAGAGTGATGGTCCTAGATGATAGCATTAGTAGTCCTCACTATTCTATGTAATAGTGCGATAATAATTATAATGAGGACTCCTTTTGAGTATGGATACTCTCTAGAAGACAATATTTGTATTCAAACTCACAGTTTATGCTCTGTCGTATTGTACACGACAGTTGTATTATTAAGTTGTATTTGAATTCTGTGCCATGTATCTGGCGACTCAATATGGGTGATGTATACCTAATTTTGGGGGCGTCACAGTTGGTATCAAAGCTTAGGGATATGATCCCTGGCTGAGATGTGAGATAAGAACTAGGAAGTAAGAGACGGGGAATTCTTCGCTAGTATGACCAACCTAAGTTTACTTGTTATTTAATTGATCGGTCAGAGTATAGAGATAATATGTGATATGTTAATTAACCCTTGTTTTATGGCAGTATTTGAAAATGACATCTGAAAATGTTGAGATAAGCAATGGAGCACAGGAGACCGTTGAGTCTCCACAGATCAATAATCAGGACAATATGCAACAGGATGGCGATAATCCTCCTGTAAACAACAACACTGATCAATTGACGAACGACGGTACGTTTAGGAGTTTTTAGAATTCATGAAACATCAGGCGAAGGCGGCTCCTGTTCATAATACAGGTAAAAATAATGGCAACCCACGGTTGGTCATCGCTAAGCAGTTCAAGGAGCTGGGATCACCGAAGTTTTTGGAAAAGCCAGAACCACTTAAGGCGGAGACGTGGTTAAATCAGATCACCAAGATATTTGATATCTTGAGATGCTCAGAGGAGCAAAAGGTTCCCTTGCCACCTTTATGTTGCGTGAAGAGGTAGATTACTGGTGGGAATATGTAAAACGTACCCAGCCTGACGCACTCAAGATGTCTTGGGAGAAGTTCCAAGAGCTGTTCAATGACAAGTACTTTCCTGAAAGCATTCGTCACATGAAGGAGGTGGAATTTATCAAGTTAGAGCAAAACAACATGACCGTGTCGCAGTACGAAGCCAAGTTTACCGAGTTGTTCCAATTTGCGTCCCACTTGATTGATAATGAAGAGAGAATGACACATATATTTTTAAGAGGTTTGAAACCGGAGATACGTCAATATCTTATTTCTCATAAACTGTGTTTGTATTCAGATGTTGTTAATAGGGCTCAGTTATTGGAGCGCGATAATGAGTCAACCCAACTAAAAGAGAGCAGCTGGCAAAATGATAATACTAGTGATAACAGTCATCAAAGCGGTGACAATAAGCATGGAGGGAATCAACATGCCAGAAATGGTAACCACTTCGGTGGTAATCATGGCCCAAACAATAAGAATGGACATTTCAAGAAGAGAAGGTTCAACAATGACGTGAAGACGTCGGCACCAGCACCCGTTTCAAAGGAAGAAGAACGACCATCGGTCGTATATTTCAAATGCGGACAGGAGGGACACATCCGTCCAAACTGTACGCAGCAATCCAAAACGTGTTTTAATTGCGGAAGAGAAGGTCACCTAGCTCAATTTTGTCGTATGGTGAAGTCAAGTTCAGCTGAGATAGTGATGCCAAAGGATGTCCCAGACAAGCCAAAACCGGTAGTGTTTTTTTTCGTGACGAGGAACCTGAATAAAATTATCACGGGTATGTTAGTCATAAACTCTTTTGAAGTCTATACCGTGTTAGATATCGGTTCTACTCACTCTTTTATTTCACCTAGTTGTGTTCAATGTTTCAACTTAACTCCGGAGAAGTTAGACTTTGATTTATCTGTTGAAATTCCGTTGGGAGAAACCTTCGTTACCTCCACTATTTATAAATCTTATTTGATTCAAATCAACACTTTCACGTTACCTGTCGATCGTATCTCTTTAAAAATACTTGCCTTTGATGTGATTTTAGGAATCGATTGGTTAACTACTCATCATGTTTTTTTTGTAAGGTTGTTAGCTTTCATACTCCTAACCAACCTGTTATGCGAATTCAAAGTAACTAAACCACTAAAGTTAATCATTGTCATATCAAGCCATAAGTAAAGAGCCCTGAGCCTTTATCTTGTGACTTCCTTGTGTGGAATGCACCGAAGCCAGACTTTCTGTAGGCGATGTCGTGAATGATGATGGCAAGTTGATAGGTATCAATGTGACATGCTATCCAAGTCTTGGATGAGGGTCACAGTTTTGAACGATATTTCTATTGTTAATAAATTTCCTAACGTATTCGTGAAGACTTCTTAGCCTACCCCAGAGCGTGAAATCGAATTTTGTATTGACCCCAGTACAAAACCCATTTCTTAAACCCTCAAATATTTCTTCAACTAAAATGAACGTATTATGTGCCAAAGACGTTGATTCGAGTTGTTGAAGATTATGATCGTACCATTCAATACCATCGTGGAAAAGTAAACGTGGTAGCTGACACGTTGAGTAGAAGATCGTATGCAAGTAAGATGTTGTTAACACAAAGACCCATTTCGTATAACTTACAAATGATGAAGATAGAGTTAAAGACTCTAGGGACCCACGTGAAGATAACAAATATACGAGTAGAATCGACTTTAATCGATAAAGTTAAAGCCGTGCAAGCTACGGACCCGGAGCTGATGAATACTAAGAAGAAGGTTCAAGAGGGCGTTATTCTAGAAGTAAGAATCGATGAAGAGAGGAAATCTCAACCCTCGATTTAATTGGCCCATTTGAAATCCTCGATCAAGTAGGAACTGTGGCTTATAGACTCGTTTTACCGCCAAGTATGTCGCGTGTTCATAACATTTTTTAACGTATTGATGTTACGTAAATATGTGGATGACCCGAACCACATTATTGATTTAGAATCGGACGAGATAGCGGATAATTTAACGTATGAAGATGTACCTGTTAAAATCCTGGAATGTATTCAACACTCAAAGGTTATACCTCAAGAGTTAGAATCTGACAAAGTGTCCTCATCTGTTCGACATACCAGGTACGTACGAAAATTTCGAGGGCGAAATTTCATAAGGAGGGGAGATTGTGAAACCCCAGATTTTATGAATAAAGATTTAATTTTTTCGAAATATTTTTTTAATATTATGGTGTGAATTTGAGATAATGTTATAGTTGTGGGTAGTATTTATAAATTTTGTAAAGTATGCAAGTTGTTGTATTATATTCGATTGGTCGGAGAATATTTGTACGACGGCACAATTATTGGTGGACCCCACAACGGAATTATTGTCAAATTGAGAAAACGACAAAAAATATTTTATTAAAAATAACGGCGAAAGTTTTACCGTTGATACTGTTGAACTACTAGGTAGTAAAAGTACAGTAATACGTGTGGTTGCATAGTAGCACACGGTATTGATTATTAATGCTTATGTGAGAAGTCACTCAATTTGATTCAATTATTGTCAATTAATAATATGAATTATTTAGCGATAATAAAGTTTTGTTTTATTCGTATTATTAACGTAATAAAACAGAAATATCTTTTTATATAAAACAGAATACTTTATTAAAGTTATTCTATAAATAGAATATATTATATTTTATTTAAAAGATTTTTCTTTAAATATGAACCGTCAGATTAAAGTAAATTAATCTGGACCGTTCATGAGTTAGTTACTATGCATTTTATTTTCCTATAAATAGAAGCTCATTCCTTCATTATTTTCTTACGAGTTCACTGAACTCTAGAGAGAGAAACTATAGAGAGAAAGAAGAAAAGTATTTTACTACTTAACTACTTCTTTATTTCAGTTCTTCTTTAAAACGGTAAGGGATATTATTTGTTGTACCTGTAAGGGGTGTTATTTCTTTTGTATTCATAAAGAGAACTTTTGTTATTCTATTTTTTTATTATTCTGTTGGAATAACCTGTTTATGCGAAGTACCGCATATATGGTGAAATTCTTCTATTATTCTGTTCTTTATTATTCTGTCAGAATATCCTGTCTGTGCGTTTATGCCAGACCTGGTTCCATATTTTATTATTCTGTCTGAATATCCTGTCTGTGTATTTTACGCCGGACCTGGTTCCATTATTTATTATTCTATCGGAATATCCTGTCTGTGCGTTTTACGTCGGACCTGGTTCCGTCTTTCTTATTCTGTTGGAACATCCTGTCGGTGTGAATTTCACCTGACCTGGTTCCGTTATTATTATTCTATTGGAATAACCTGTCTATGCGAAGTACCGCATGCATGGTGATTTTTTTTGTTATTCTATTCTTTATTATACTCAGTTGGTTAAAGTTTTGACTTCTATACTCCATAAAATTAGTAGAATATCCTTGATATTTGCGCTTCATCCAGTATCTTTTCATGAAAATATTCTTCTGAGCATTCTTGAATTTTAGTCTACACAAAAGTATCATGTTGACAATTTGGACGTTATTGGTTCTTAGACAAATTAGTTCTTGAACTTATTTTATTGAATTCTTATATCATTGTCATCATCCTCGTGTTTATATTATGTTGAAAGTCATTTGTGGCATGTAGTGCATAGATGGACTTGGTATGATTATGACCAGGGATTATTCGGTGTAATCATGACCGTAATGTTACAAATGATGTGGAAAAAGTCCTCATTGGCCCGTAGTGCATTGATAGACAGTTTTTGGTATGATTATGGCTATGAATTCTCTTTAGCCGTAGTGCAAAGATGAATTGTTTTATGGCATGATCAGGACCGTGGATGAAAACATGATTATCTTTGGCCCGTAGTGCATGGATAATTCGTGGTCATAATACTAAAGAATATCCTTGGCCGTAGTGCAGGGGTGATTCGATGATGCGGATTATTTTTTTAGCTGAGTCTCAGCGATAAAAGTCATGAAAAACCTTTTAAATCATAAAAGATAGTAAATTTTATTCTCTACTTGACTCTTTTAATGGATTGTTGGTTCCGCTGCAGTTAAACTTGATGTCTATTGTATTTTATCAGTTTAACATTGTTGAAGACTAATGATAATTTATTCTGCATTATCTTCGTCATAATATTTCTTACTGGGCTAGTTGAGCTCACCCTTTCTTTCACTGTTCTCTTCAGGAAATGAGAACGTAGCTGGGACTAGTCGGGAAACAGAGTGATGGTCCTAGATGATAGCATTAGTAGTCCTCACTATTCTATGTAATAGTGCGATAATAATTATAATGAGGACTCCTTTTGAGTATGGATACTCTCTAGAAGACAATATTTGTATTCAAACTCACAGTTTATGCTCTGTCGTATTGTACACGACAGTTGTATTATTAAGTTGTATTTGAATTCTGTACCATGTATCTGGCGACTCAAGATGGGTGATGTATACCTAATTTTGGGGGCGTCACATTGCATGCCATTCGTCGAGTGCTCTCTGGTTTCCTTTAGGTGGAATGTATCTTTGCAGTTTAGACCAAAGGCTTCATTTCTTTGGATATTCTTGGAGTGCTCATTTGTTGAGAATCGTATTTGCTCTACGATTCTGCCTTAGCATTGTGAGCACATCTATTGAAGTCTTAGTTCTGCACTCTATGATTCAGCTTCGGCTGTGCAGACACTATGACTTCGAGATAAGATCTTGACACTATACGATTTCTGACTTTGTGCTCGTTGTCTTCATCTGATCTTGCTCGACTACGATCTCTGCCTCTGATATGATTAGTAGACTCTACGACTCTGAGTGTAGTCTACGATTCTTGACTTGGCTTCGGCAGATGCTCGGTCGGCTCGTAGGTAGGCTGTCTCTACGATTCTGAACATGACTTCCTCAGTAGACTACGGCTCCGAGGAAGTTCTTCTCAACACACTACGATCCTTTCTCGTCTCTCCTAGCAGTCTACGAACTCTGAGATCAACTATCTTGCAGACTACAATTCTGCCTTAATAGCTCCCGAGTTTTTCTTGACTCTCCTGGCAGACTATGATTTATGGTGCAGTGCTCGATGATCAGACAAGCCTATCTATTACATCATAAGATCAACCTAATAAGCTTGATCTTTCTATATTTATTATCCTTGTACATCATTTCTTTTTAAGGACTTTACAAAGCTGTTTTGCTTATGTAGGATCAACCTAACACACTTGATCAATTCATTCTAAGTCCTTGTACATATGTTTCTATTATATATCAAAGGACTTTACAACTTTTCTTAATGCAAGCATACTTGCATATTCATTCATATATATATATATCATAATCAAATCATATATAAATAGGAATATCATTCATATGCTTATTCCTGACATAATGGTCTAATTAATTTTAATTGTTATCCTAATTTTGAAGTTTATTTGACCAATAGACATATTTTAGATGTTTTAACTCTTAATATAAAGACAAAAAGGTATGATATGAAAATGAGTGTTGAAAATGTTACATTAGTTTACAGAGTTTGTTTTAAAACATTAACTACTCTTGCTCCTAAAGCTACAAGATTTTAAGAGTAAAACTACTCTTTTTGAAACAAATATTTCTAAATTAAGTGTAAAATTAATATAAAGACAAGGGTATGCTAGTGAGTGTAAAATTAAGTGTGAACTATATTGAGGTTGAAGAGTATTAATGATGGTGTGGGGAGCATATGTATAAGATGGTGAAAGTGAAAACGAAAATTGTTGTAAAATCATTGCTATCGTCATCTTAACTTCTAAAATTGCAAAAATTTTACCAATATAAATTCGAGGTCCACAACTAAAAGGAAAATATGTGGATCTCCCTTTTGTTGCCATTAGTACACCCTCAGAAAATCTTTCTTCGAGCTTACTTGTTGCGGCATGATAACACCAAAAATAATTTTCAATGGTTTTAAACCGTTTAAAGAAGAGTCTACGCTAATTGTTTCGGCTAGACAAAAGTTAAAAATATCAAAATATATTTTATATAGTCATCAATCCATCATTAATTTGATATAGATATGACAAATGATGAAATCATTAATGCAGCTTAATCTAGTGTTGGATGTAATCTATAGATCGTCAGCCCACTTTGGTATGATGTAGTATGACAAAGTCATAAAATGATTTTTAGTATTTTAATAATTAAAGAGATGTCGATGCCATTTGAATTGGCTAGACACAGATTCAGATATTGCTTTTATATTAAGCTTTTGTATTGTCCAACTAAATTGATTAAGTATAGACTTGAAACTGGATATGAACATCCCTAAATTGGGATAAGATGATCTATAAGCTAAAGATAGATGATGAACGTAAATGTCGTTCAGATTTATATTGCGTCCTGGGGACGGCAAAGAGGAACTGAAAGAACTTGTTCCGTCAAGATAGTGTTGATCAACACAGAATACCCTTGAATTAGGAAATCTGTTTGCGCGAAATAGCGGCAAAGATATTATGGATCAACACAGGGCAAAAACAGCTGATCTCCTATATGACCATAAGATATGTCGGTTTACAGATGAACTTCTGTTATAACCTTTTCAGAAACAAAGCTTATGGTCTTTGTGACCTTTAACATGATACAGGACGTTCGTCTTAAGCGAATCTTTTGAAATCTTGAATTATTCATATTGCTTCACAATTATTAATTAATTGTGGGAAATTACTATTCTGGAAATGGGGTATAGAAAGAATGAAGTTCCTTAAGAGTGATTAGGTTGTCGAATACGACAACGGTTTATGAATCCTTGAAGAAGGAAAAAGGTAGGGTTATAAAAATAAAAATTTTCGTATATTGAATTGATATGGTATAGTAACGTGAAGATTAGTCACGTGAAAGAATGAAAAAGTAAGTCCAAAAATTATCTGACTTCTAGATGTATATGAAGAATGTGATGGTTCAGAAATATCCGTAGAAAAAGAACATTGAGAAATAAATATTACTCGTAGCATAATCGAGTTTAATTAAGTAACAATTAAGACTTGATGTGACGCCCCCCAAAATAGGTATATATCACCTATTCTGAGTCGCCAAATACATGGTACATAATTCAAATACAAACTTAATTTATACAACTGATAACAAAACATAAGCTGTGAGTTTTAAAACAAATATTGTCTTCTAGACAGTATTCAAACTCAAAATATGTCCCCATTATAATTATTATCACACTATTTCACAGAATAGTGAGGACTACTAATGCAAACATCTGGACCGTCACTCCGTTCCCCGACTAGTCGTAGCTATATTCTCATTTCCTGAAGAGAACAATGAAAGCAAAGGGTGAGCTCAACTAGCCCAGCAAGAAATATTATGACTAAGATAATACATAATAAATTATCGTTAGCCTTCAACAATGTTAAACTGAGAAAATAAAATAAACATCAAGTTTAATTGCAGCGGAACAAGCAATCCATTAGAAGAGTCAAGTAGAGCATGATATCTACTATCTTCTATGATTTAAAAAGTTTATCATCAATTTTATCGCTGAGACTCAGCTTAATAAATAATTCACATCATCGAATCATCCCTGCACTACGGCCAAGGATATTCATTAGTATCACGACCACAAATTATCCATGCACTACGGGCCAAGGATATTCGTGTTTTAATCAATGGTCATGATCATGCCAACAATTGTCCAACAATGCACTACGGGCCAATAAGGACTTTTATCACACTATTTGTAACATTACAGTCATAGTTATACCGAATAATCCTTGGTCATAATCATACGAAGTCCATCTATGCACTATGGGCCACAGATGACTTTCATCATAATATAAGCATGAGGATGATGACAATGATATAATAATTCAATTAAAAGAAAACAAAGGATAAATTTTTAAAGATTTATAATTTAATTTATCCAGAATTCAAAAACGTCCAAATTGTCAACATGATACTGATTTATGGAGTAAAATTCAAGAATAATATTATATCAAAAATAATTTGTACCGTAAAGATATCAATTTTTGTCATGAATAGTACCCCGGGTGAATAGTATCCGAGTGAATAGTACACCGTAAATAGTATCCCATGAATAGTACTCCAGCATGAAAAAGTTAAAACTTATCAAGAATGTTTTGAATAATATTTCCATGAAAAGATACTGGATGAATCACAAATTTCAAGGATATTCTACTAATTTCATGGAGTATAGAAGCCAAAACTTTAACAAAATGAGTGTAGAATTTGAAATCTGAAACGAAATAATATTACTTACAAACTACAGAGCATGGAAGAAAATATTATTTCATATGAATATTGAACAAAAATAATATCCCTTACCTTAAAAAGGAGAGTATTCCAACTGGTATAGCGGGGATATTCTTGAAGAACATTTATACAGTTTTCTACGCTCAAAGCTTCCTAAAACTCGAAAGAAATACGCTCAATATTATAGAAGAAAAATTCTTTAATTCTGATGTGATTTTCAATTCTAACTAAGCATCCTATTTATCGGAGAACGGAAAGGATACTATTTGAAAGGAAAAAAATTCACGGACTAACAGTAAAATTTCGGACGAAACGATCACGGGCTGAACTCTGCAACTTCAAAGACCCCTGATTTTCAAATAATAATATAATAATCAAATAAAACAAAACTTTATAATATATATATATATATATATATATATATATATATATATATATATAACACATGTTATATTGACAAAACTCCTCACCCGTAACTAATTTTACAGGATTCCCCTCCCCTCATTTTTTTTCTTCCAACGTGGGCCCCACATGTTCCCTCCACCAACAAATCACCATCACAGGTGGATCCCATATAATATATACTGAATAATTTTCTACCGATTATTTTGAAAAATGGGTAAATGGGGATCCATATAATAAGCAAAATTTACATCAAATACTTCATAAAAATTTCCTCAATATTTTTAACAACATTTATCATCATTATTATAATTCTCAATATTTAACAACCAGATTGTTCCCAATAAAGAAGGGGCTTTACGACAAGGATTTCTCCCTATTGGCGCGCAATTAGGTTACCAAACCTCTCCTTGACATAACTTTCTAGACATCGTCAATATTACAAATAATAATATGAATAACTTTGTCGTTTCAATTATTGATTTAATAATATAAAAAATATTGACAATAATTGAATCAAATAATGTGAGATACTATGCAGCAATTACTGTAGCAATAATTGAGTATAACTGAGTGACTTCTCACGTAAGCATCAATAATCAATACCGTGTGCTACTATGCAACCACGCGTATTACTGTTCTTTTATAAAAAGATATTTCTATCGTTTTCTAACTCCGACAATAATTCCGTTGTGGGGTCCACCAATGATTGTGCCGTTGTACGAATATTCCCTGTTAAAACGATTATTCCCCGACCAATCGAATATTTTATAACAACTTGCTTACTTTGCAAAATTTATAAATATTACCCACAACTATAAAATTATAACAAATTCACACCTTACTATTCAAAAATATATTTCAAGAAAAATTCATCTTTATTCATAAAAACTAGGGTCTTACACTTAAAACTTATAAGAATTAATTAAAGAAAGAATGTAGATATGTGATATAAAACCTAAAGAAATGATATGTTGAAATGATTCAACGATAAAGTTACGAGAAAGAATAAGACCTAAACCGAATAAGTAAGTTTCGTTTTGAGATTCCAAGGACGGAATCCTTATAAGGGGGAAGAATGTGATAACCCAAATTTTTGGGAAATATTAAAATAAGAATTAAATAAAAAAACATTCTTATTAGATGGCATGTTGAATGATGTTGTATCACATAAGGGAATATGTGCAAAGCAATATGTGATGTTGTGTATAATAAATATATTAGTATTATATATTTATTATATGTATGTAAATTGTAGAAACAATTTACGGAAGAAAGGAGATAATTAAATTTAACTTTATACAATTAGTTGTATAAGTTAAGTGTGAGTAAATTATAATAATTAATAGATTAAATATTAATTATTCTAATTAATCGATCTGTTACATAAAAAAGTATTAACTTAATTATGGATTAATTCCATAATGAGTGGGATGATTTTGTACATGATTATAGATATATAATATCCAATTTTGGTTAATATTGGAATTGTATGTAAATGAAATACATAAATTAATGTACATGGATATTGGAAATATAATATATGCAGTATTATAAAGATATGTATTATGAGATATATGTATAAGCCTATGTTGGGAGCTAAAGTTTAGTATATAAGAAATTTGAAAGAAGCTAATTAGTAATTGGGATATGCTCAGTTAAATAATCAGCAGGAGGTGGCACTTTTAGAGGACAATAACTAGACACTAAGCCAACACTCAAGCATGAGTTGTTAGCATAATATGTACCTTTATAACTTAGATGAAGATATATAGGAAACAAATAGAGAGTTGTTTCCCTGCTATTATATCATTCCGTTCTGTTCCTTTTATTTTCTTTCAAAAATTTCTAGAATACTTCAGCAAAACCTTGCTTGTTCGGCTAGAACAAGGACATTCCCACGAAGCTTTAGGTGTAATTTAGGCTGGAACTTGATTCAGGCAGTAGCAGGGCCAGAAGAAGGTGCATATAGTTGGTCTATAAGTGTGACGCCCCCAGAATATGTATACATCACCAATTCTGAGTCACCAAATACATGGTACAAAGTACAAATACAAACTTAAATATACAACACGAGTTGTGAGTTTTAATACATATATTATCTTCTAGACAGTATTCAAACTTAAAATAAGTCCTCAATACATTTATTATCACACTATTTCACAGAATAGTGAGAACTACTAATGCAAACATCTGGACCGTCACTCCGTTTCCCGACTAGTCCTAGCTATATTCTCATTTCCTGAAGAGAACAATGAAAGCAAAGGGTGAGCTCAACTAGCCCAGTAAGAAATATTATTACTAAGATAATGCCGAATAAATTATAGTTAGCCTTCAATGGTGTTAAACTGATAAAATACAATAGACATCA
Source organism: Panax notoginseng (assembly GCA_016801055.1). Classification (NCBI taxonomy): domain Eukaryota; kingdom Viridiplantae; phylum Streptophyta; class Magnoliopsida; order Apiales; family Araliaceae; genus Panax; species Panax notoginseng. Next base: position 43,107,378 of record CM029021.1, on the reverse strand, counting down.
AGTTTAACTGCAGCGGAACAAGCAATCCATTAGAAGAGTCAAGTAGAGCATGATATCTACTATCTTCTATGATTTAAAAGAATTTATCATCAATTTTATCACTGAGACTCAGCTTAATAAATAATCCACATCATCGAATTACCCCTGCACTACGGCTAAGGATATTCATTAGTATCACGACCACAAATTATCCATGCACTACGGGCCAAGGATATTCGTGTTTTCATCAATGATCATGATCATGCCAACAACTGTCCATCAATGCACTACGGGCCAATGAGGACTTTTACCACATCATTTGTAACATTACGGTTATGAGTATACCGAATAATTTCTGGTCATAATCATACCAAGTCCATCTATGCACTACGGGCCAAAGATGACTTTCATAACAATATAAGCATGAGGATAATGACAATGATATAAGAATTTAATTAAAAGAAAGCAAAGGATAAATTTTTAAAGATTTATAATTTAATTTATTCAGAATTTAATAATGTCCAAATTGTCAACATGATACTGCTTTGTGGACTAAAATTCAAGAATAATATTGTATCAAAAATGATTTGGACCAAAAAGACATCAACTTTTATGATGAATAGTATCCCTGGTGAATAGTAACTGAGTGAATAGTACCCTGTGAATAGTATTTCGGGAATAGTACCCGTCCGGCATGAAAAAGTTAAAACTTATCAAGAATGCTAAGAATAATATTTCCATGAAAAGATACTGGATGAAGCGCAAATATCAAGGATATTCTACTAATTTCATGGAGTATAGAATCCAAAATTTTAATAAAATGAGTGTAGAATTCGAAATCTGAAACGAAATAATATAACTTACATACTACAGAGTATGAAAGAAAATATTAATTTATACGAATACTGAATAAAAATAATATCCCTTCCCTTGAAAAGAAGAGTATTCCAACTGGTATAGCAGGGATATTCTTAAAGAAAACTTTCACTGTTTTCTACGCTCAAATCTTTCTAAAACTCAAAAAAAAATACGCTTAATATTATAGAAGAAGAATTCTCTGATTCTGGTGTGATTTTCAATTCTAACTAAGCATCCTATTTATAGGAGAATGAAAAGGATACTATTTGAAATTCTCACGGACTGCACATGAATTCAGACGAATTCAATTCACGGGCGCCGAATCGAAAATTTCACATGATTTTTCTGTGCACTGCATAGTAAAATACTATGCAAATAAAATATAATATAGTCTATTTTTCGTAAAAAAATTAAACTTATTATATAATAAATATATAATAATTACTCCTTTCGTGACAATTTCAAAACTTCACGTGATCATCCTATTTTTTTATTACATGTGGGCCTCACCACATGTCCTTATTATATATATATATATATATATATATATATATATATATATATATATATATATATATATATATATAACAAAATTGAGATAACTTCTACCGACAGTTTTGAAAAAATAAATAAATGGGGGTCCAAATAATAAGCAAAATTTACAACAAATACTTCATAAAAAATTCTCTCAATATTTTTAACAACATTTATTCATCATTATTATTATTCACAATATTTAACTATCAGATCATTCCTAGGAAAGATAGGGCTTTTCAATAAGGATTTCTCCCTATTGGCGTGCAATTAGGTGACCAAACCTCTCCTCGACAGAACTTTTTAGACATCGTCAATATTACAAATAATGATATGAATAATTGTATAGTCTCAATTATTGATTTAATAATATATAAAATATCGACAATAATTGAATCAAATAACGTGAGATACTATGCAGCAATTGCTGTAGCAATAATTGAACAAAACTGAGTGACTTCTCACGTAAGCATCAATAATCAATACCGTGTGCTACTATGCAACCACGCGTATTACTGTACTTTTAACACCGGTTATTTCAACAGTTAACGGTAAAACTTTTGCCGTTATTTTTGTAAAAAGATATTTTTGTCGTTTTCTTATTTCGACAATAATTCTGTTGTGGGGGTCCACCAATGATTGTGTCCACTAATGATTGTGTCATCGTACGAATATTTTCTGTTAAAACGTATATTCCCCGACCAATCCAATATAATATAACAATTTGCGTACTTTGCAAAATTATAAATATTATCCACAACTATAACATTATATCAAATTCACTCCTTAATATTCAAAAATGATATTTATTGAAAAATTCATCTTTATTCATAAAAGTTGGGGTCTTACAACCTCCCCTTCTTATGAAATTTTGCCCTCGAAATTAGGGTACATAGCTGGTATGGCGAAGAGGTGAGGATACCTTGATGTCATTTCAGATTCTAACTCCCAGGTCATTTCCTCAACATCGTGGTTTCTCCACAAAATTTTGACTTGAGGTATAACCTTGGAGCGTAGAATATGTTCCTTCTTATCCAAGATTTTAACAGGTACCTCTTCATACGTTAAATCTTCTGCTATCTTGTCTGGTTCTAACTCAATAATGTGGTTCGGGTCTTCCACATATTTACGTAGCATGAATATGTGAAAAACGTTATGAACACGAGACATACTTGGCGGTAAAGCGAGTCTATATGCCACAGTTTCTATTCGGTAAATGATTTCAAATGGGCCAATGAATCGAGGATTGAGCTTTCCTCTCTTTTCAAATCTCGTAACTCCCTTCCACGGAGCAACACGTAACAACACATGCTCTCCGACATTGAATTCCACGTCCTTCCAATGAAGATCAGCATAACTCTTTTGACGATCTTGTGAGGTTTTTATATGTTTTCGGATCATTTGAATCTTTTTCGTAGTCATGCATACCAATTCCAGTCCCAACAATGTTGCTTCACCCACCTCGTCCCAGCATACTGGAGAATGACACTTTCTTCCATACAACGCCTCAAATGGAGCCATGCCGATACTTTCTTGATAACTGTTGTTGTAGGAAAATTCCACCAATAGAAAGAACTTGTCCTAACTTTCTTTGAAGTCAAGGACACAGAGTCTTATTAGATCCTAAAGAGTTTGAATAGTCCTCTCCGACTGTCCGTCCGTTTGAGGGTGATATGCCGAACTAAATCGTAAATCCATGCCCATAGCTTTTTACAAATTAACCCAAAATTGTAAAGTGAATCTTGGGTCTCGATCAGAAACTATGGATACTGGCATACCATGCAGTCTTATAATCTCGTTTATGTACATACGAGCAAGACGTTCAAGTGAATAAGTTTCTCGTATAGGTAAGAAATGAGCAGACTTGGTCAATCTATCGACAATGACCCAAATTGCATTTATGTCTTGAGAAACCTTGGGAAGACCACTAACGAAATCCATGGTAATGTGGTCCCACTTCCATTCTAGAATTTCAAGTGGTTGCAATGGACCTTTTGGTACTTGATGCTCCGCCTTGACTCGTTGACTTAAACAGCTTGAGATAAACTCCGCTATCTCTCTCTTCATATTGCTCCACCAAAATATATGTCGAAGATCACGATATATTTTGGTATTCCCAAGATGGATTACAAACGGTGTGTTGTGCGCCTCCATTACGATTTTATACTTTAAGTCATAATCGTTAGGAACACAAAGTCTGGAGTTGACTCAAAGTATTCCTTCTTCATCGATTCTTGCTTCCAGAATAACACCTTCTTGCACTTTCTTCTTCATACACATTAGCTCTAGGTTTGTAGTTTTAGCAGCTTTAACTTTATCGATTAAAGTCGATTCTACTCATATGTTTGCCATCATCACGTGGGTCCCTGGAGTCTTTAACTCTATCTCCATCCTTTGCAAGTCATACAAAATGGGCCTTTGCGTTGACAATACCGCACTCGTACCTGCATATGATCTTTTATTCAATGCGTCAGCTACTACGTTCGTTTTTCCAGGATGGTATTGAATAGTATGGTCATAATCTTTCAACAGTTCAAGCCAATGTCGTTGCCGCATGTTGAGTTCCTTTTAAGTGAAGAAATATTTAAGGCTTTTATGATCCATATAGATCTCCACTTTCTCCCCATACAGGTAATGCCTCCAAATTTTAAGTGCGAAGACAACAGCTGCCAACTCTAGATCATGAGTAGGATAATTTCTCTCATATTCTTTGAGTTATCGAGAGGCATAGGCTATGACTTTCCTATGTTGCATGAGAACACATTCTAACCCTTTTTCTGAAACATCACTGTAGATGACAAATCCCTCCAAACCAGATGGTATTGATAGAACAGGTGCTGAAATGAGTCTCCTCTTGAGTTCTTAAAAACTCTTCTCATATTCCTCACTCCAACCGAATTTTATATCTTTCCGAGTCAGCTGAGTTAATGGAGTAGCGATTCGAGAAAATCCTTCCACGAATCTCCGATAATAACCAGCTAAGCCCAGAAAGCTACGTACTTCGGTTACTGACTTAGGTTGCTCCCAGCTTTGTATTTCTTCAATCTTCGCTGGGTCAACAGATATTCCATGATTTGATATCATGTGCCCAAGAAATGCTACTTCCTCAAGCTAGAACTCGCATTTCTTCAACTTGACATAAAGCTTGTTTTCACGAAGCTTTTGGAGTATCAGCATCAAGTGTTGCTCATGATCTTCACGGGTTTTGGAATATATGAGAATGTCATCAATAAAGTCAACCATAAAATGATCCAAATATTCCTTGAATACTCGGTTCATCATATCCATGAAGGCAGCAGGAGCATTAGTCAATCCAAAAGACATAACTAGGAATTCATAATGCTCGTACCGAGTTTTGAAAGCAGTCTTTGGAATGTCATTAGTTTTAATCTTTAACTAGTGATATCTAGAACGAAGATCGATCTTTAGAAAGAATTTGGCGCCTTGCAACTGGTCAAACAATTCATCAATGCGAGACAATGGGTACCTATTTTCGATGGCGACATGATTCAACTCCCGATAATCAATACAAAGTCGCATACTCCCATCTTTCTTCTTTACGAATAGAACAGGAGCACCCCAAAGAGACGTACTAGGACGAATGAAACCGATGTCTAACAACTCCTGCAGTTGGGTCTTTAACTCCTGAAGTTCAATAGGAGCCATTCGATATGGGGCTTTGGAAATGGATTTTGTACCGGGTTCAAGACCGATACAAAATTCAATTTCAGGCTCTGGGGGTAGGCCAGGAAGTTCTTCAGGGAATATGCCAGGAAATTTATTAACAATAGAAATATCATTCAAATCTGACTTATTTTTGTTTAAATCTGTGACATGGGCTAAGAAAGCTTGACATCAGTTTTTCAATAAACGAATAGCTTTATGGCTTGAGATGACAGTGATTGATTTTAATGGTTTGGTTGCTTAAATTCGCATAATAGATTGGTTAGGAATATGAAAGCTAACAACCTTACGAAAATAATCAATTTTTTCATGATGAGTAGTTAACCAATCAATCCCTAGAATTACGTCAAATGCAAGTATTTTCAATGAAATAAGATCGACAGGTAATGTGAGGGTACCGATTTGAACCAAACAAGACTTATAAACAGTGGACGTAATGAAGGTTTTCAACAGATAAGTCAAAGTCTAATTTCTCCGGAGTCAAATTTAAACGTTGAGCGCAAGTAGGAGAAATAAAAGAATGGGTAGAATCGGTATCAAATAAGGTATAGACTTCGCTAGAGTTTATGATTAGCTTACCCGTGAGACCTCGTTCGGGTTCCTTGCTTTTTGGGAGGTCACAACAAATGCTCTCCCTTGAACTACTGGTTTTGACTTGTCTGGGACGACATTTGGTGTCACCGTTCCAACTGGACTTGGCTTCCCTGTACGAAAAAATCTAGCTAGGTGACCTTCTCTTCCACAATTGTAACACGTTTTGGACTGCTGCGCACAGTTTGAACTGATATGTCCCTCCCTTCCGCATTTGTAGCATACGATCGATGATCGTTCTCCTTCTTTAATAACGAGTGTTGGTGCTGTCGTTTTTCCATCATTATTGAATCTCCTCTTCTTGAAATTTCTACTCTTATTGTCTTGGCCATGATTACCACCGAAGTGGTTACCATTTCTGGCATGTTGATTCCCTCCACGTTTGTTGTCACCGCTTCGATGACTTCTACCACTGGTATTTTCATTTTGTCGGCTGCTCCCTTGGTTAGGATGTCTCATTATCGCGCTCCAATAACTGAGCCCTATTTACAACATCTGAATACAAACAAAGTTTGTGAGAAATTAAGTATTGACGTATCTCGGGTTTCAAACCTCTTAGAAGCATCCGTGTCATTCTCTCCTCATTATCAACCAAGTGGGACACAAATCGGGACAACTTGGCAAACTTAGCTTCGTACTGCGACACTGTCATATTATTTTGCTCCAACTTGATGAACTCTACCTTATTCATATGAGGAATACTTTTGGGAAAGTATTTGTCGTTGAACAGTTCTTGGAACTTCTCCTAAGACATCTTCAGTGCGGCAGGTTGAGTATGCTTTATAGACTCCCACCAGTAATCTACCTCTCCTCGCAACATGAAGGTGGCAAAGGGAACCTTTTGTTCCTCGGAGCATCCCAAGACGTCAAATAGCTTGGTGATCTACTTTATCCACCCCAACACCTTAAATGGTTTTGGCTCTCCCATAAACTCCGATGGTCCCAGCTCCATGAACTGCTTAGCGGTGACCGTTCGAGAGTTGCCAGTGTTTCCACCTGCATTTTGAACAGGAGTCTCTCTTGCCTGATGTTGCACAAATTATAGAAAACTCCTAAACATTTCGTCGTTCGCCATTTGGTCAATGTTGTTGTTCACCTGAGGATTATTACCTTCTTGATGCACATTATCTTGGGTATTGATCGTTGGTGACTCAACGGTCTAATGTGCTCCATTGCTTATCTCAACATTCTCTGATGTCATTTTCAAACACTACCACAAATCAAGGGTTAATTGATATGCAACATATTATCCCTATATTCTAACCGACCAGTTAAATAACAATTAAACTTAGGTAGGTCATATTAGCGAAGGAATTATCTATCTTTCCCCTCCTAGTTCTAGTCTCACATCTCAGCTAGGGATCATATCCCTAAGCTTTGATACCAACTATGACGCCCCCAGAATAGGTATACATCACCAATTCTGAGTCGCCAAATACATGGTACAGAATACAAATACAAACTTAAATATACAACATGAGCTGTGAGTTTTAATACAAATATTGTCTTCTAGACAGTATTCAAACTCAAAATAACCCTTCAATACATTTATTATCATACTATTTCACAGAATATTAAGGACTACTAATGCAAACATCTGGACCGTCACTCCGTTCTCCGACAAATCTCACCTATATTCTCATTTCCTAAAAAGAATAATGAAAGCAAAGGGTGAGCTCAACTAGCCCAGTAAGAAATATTATGACTAAGATAATGCCGAATAAATTATCGTTAGCCTTCAACAGTGTTAAACTGATAAAATACAATAGACATCAAGTTTAACTGCAGCGGAACAAGCAATCTATTAGAAGAGTCAAGTAGAGCATGATATCTATTATCTTCTATGATTTAAAAGAATTTATCATCAATTTTATTGCTGAGACTCGGCTTAATAAATAATCCACATCATCGAATCACCCCTACACTACGGCCAAGGATATTCATTAGTATCACGACCACAAATTATCCATGCACTACGTTCTAAAGATATTCGTGTTTTCATCAATGGTCATGATCACGCCAACAACTGTCCATCAATGCACTACGGGCCAATGAGGACTTTTATCACATCATTTGTAACATTACGGTCATGATTATACCGAATAATCCCTGGTCATAATCATACCAAGTCCATCTATTCACTACGGGCCAAAGATGACTTTCATAACAATATAAGCATGAGGATGATGACAATGATATAAGAATTCAATTAAAAGAAAACAAAGGATAAATTTTTAAAGATTTATAATTTAATTTATCCAGAATTCAATAATGTCCAAATTGTTAACATGATACTGCTTTGTGGAGTAAAATTCAAGAATAATATTGTATCAAAAATGATTTGGACCGAAAAGGCATCAATTTTTATCATGAATAGTACCTTGGGTGAATAGTAACTGAGTGAATAGTATCTTGTGAATAGTACTTCGAGAATAGTACACCATGAATAGTACTCTGACATGAAAAAGTTAAAACTTATCAAGACTACTCAGAATAATATTTTCATGAAAAGATACTGGATGAAGCGCAAATATCAAGGATATTCCACTAATTTCATGGAGTATAGAATCCAAAATTTTAACAAAATAAGTGTTGAATTCGAAATCTGAAACGAAATAATATTACTTACATACTACAGAGTATGGAAAAAAAATTATTTTATACGAATATTGAACAAAAATAATATCCCTTACCTTGAAAAGAAGAGTATTTCAACTGGTATAACGGGGATATTCTTGAAGAAAACTTTCACTGTGCTCTACGCTCAAAGCTTTTTAAAACTCGAAAGAAATACACTCAATATTATAAGAGAAGAATTCTCTGATTCTGGTGTGATTTTCAATTCTAACTAAGCATCCTATTTATAGGAGAATGAAAAGGATACTATTTGAAATTCTCACGGACTGCACAAGAATTCGGACGAATTCAATTCACGGGCGCCGAATCAAAAATTTCACATGATTTTACTGTGCACTGAATAGTAAAATACTATACAAATAAAATATAATACATTCTATTTTTTATTAAAAAATTAAACTTATTATATAATAAATATATAATAATTACTCCTTCCGTGACAATTTCAAAACTTCCCGTGACCATCCCATTTTTTCATTACATGTAGGCCTCACCACATGTCCTTATCTCATATATATATATATATATATATATATATATATATATATATATATATATATATATAACAAAATTGAGATAAGTTCTACCGACAGTTTTGAAAAAATGAATAAATGGAGGTCTAAATAATAAGCAAAATTTATAAAAAATACTTCATAAAAAATCATCTAAATATTTTTAACAACATTTATTCATCATTATTATTATTCGTAATATTTAACAAACAGATCATTCCCAGAAAAGAGGGGGACTTTCTAATAAGAATTTCTCCCTATTGGCGCGTAATTAGGTGACCAAACATCTCCTCGACAGAATTTTCTAGACATCGTCAATATTGTAAATAATGATATGAATAATTGTATAGTCTTAATTATTGATTTAATAATATATAAAATATCAACAATAATTGAATCAAATAACGTGAGTTACTATGCAGCAATTACTGTAGGAATAATTGAACAAAACTGAGGGACTTCTCACGTAAGCATCAATAATCAATACCGTGTGCTACTATGCAACTACGCGTATTACTGTACTTTTAATACCGGTTATTTCAACAGTTAACGGTAAAACTTTCGCCGTTATTTTTATAAAAAGATATTTTTGTCGTTTTCTTATTCCGATAATAATTCCGTCGTGGGGGTCCACCAATGATTGTACCGTCGTACGAATATTTCATGTTAAAACAAATATTCCCCGACCAATCGAATATAATATAACAACTTGCGTACTTTGCAAAATTATAAATATTACCCACAACTATAACATTATATCAAATTCACTCCTTAATATTTAAAAATGATATTTATAGAAAAATTCATCTTTATTCATAAAAGTTGGGGTCTTACAATAAGAGATTAAATTCAGCCCATTGAACCATCATAGCAAGGTTAGTTTTAATTTTAATTTTAAAAGCAAAGTTTGACTGTTATATAAAAATTGAAGGTTAGTACTAGAAGCTTATAACAATTAGTTGGTTGGGATTGAAATTAACTGTGAAAATAGTTAGTTAAGGATCATATATGTAACAATCAAGCTATGGAAATGGAACTTATAATGTAAATCATGTTTTAGAAACTAAAGGAATTGAATTGGTCAATGTTTGAAAGTTAGTAAACTAAATTATGAAATAGCTACATACATGTATGGTTTTCTTTGAGTATTGGTTGTTGTGGACTGAAGTTAGAGCCAAGGAGTATAGGACTGGTTGTGCGGTGTATTAAGGTGGCAAAAATTGGGCTAAAACATGCACCAAACCCCATAAAATCTGTGTTTTAAGGAAACGCACACCAAGTGCTTGATAAAAGTTCTCTATGTAGTGTTTTGGTTAAAAACGAAAAATTAAGTAAAGCCGAGGCCAAAGTTATATATATATATATATATATATATATATATATATATATATATATATATCATATGTAGATAATTAAAGGATTTGAGCAAATCAAATTAGAACGAAAAGCAATTTTAAGCCAAAAACGGAAAATCGAAAAATAGTGTGACGGGCCACTTTTGGGCTAACTATTTTGGCTAGTTAGACTAGCTAGAAAATCATAGTTTTCTGGGGTCTTTTATTGTGCAATCCAAGCTAGTCATAGCCTCTGGAACAGACTCGTTCTGAGTTCGGACGACAGAGGTATGATGTGCCAAAGTGGGTGCGTCGAATTTGTCCAAAATCTGGAAATTAGGTTCAAAGCAGTCCCTTCCACGAGTTTTTTGGAATTTTGTGCTTGGAATTTGAAGATGGTCCAGGAAAAAAAGTTGTAGCCCCGGAAGTTAGCTTCGTGTGGGCATAAGAATCACTCAAAAATGTTTTGAAACGAAAAAGTTATTATTGTTTTGGCGAGAGGGGGTAAAGCTAAAAATGAATTAGAAACTGTTATGAACATCCACTTTTAGCGCAATGTATGGGCTGTTTAAAATAGTTGAAATAAGTGGTTTATAAATTTTAAAAATAGCCTCTTATGGTGTTTATAGCATATCCAAAATTAGGGGCAAACAAACTTACGAATTAAAAACTACAAAATCGCAAAGTGGCCTCGTTGCAAAGAAGCAGCGTGCAGCAGCAACACACTACAGTGGCAGTGGTTGGAGGCTCCTTTGAGCTCTCAGTTGACGCATTTAAATTGCTCAAAATGTTTGGTTAGTATTTTTCCAAAATAGGTGGGTATACAAAATATATTTTATTCAAAACTCATTGGAATCGGATTAATGAATTATGAAATAAAAGTTAGCAAATCTAATGTCAAGGCTTGGGGAGGTGGCTGCCGGCAAGGCCACACAGGGCCAAGATGTCCAACCATGGCACTGTTTGATTTTCGCAATGCATTTTTGGTAATTTTATCAATTTTAACTTATGGCAATGAATTACTATGAAAGTATAACACAATATAATAGTTACGTAATGTATAAACTCATTCCAATCAAAAGATGAGCTATAAGTACGCAAAATAAATCACAAATATACCATTTAACATTGAGTTTACAAATTAAGGGATGGAATGTTCGTGGAATGGGTTATAAATGGTTTGTAACCACATATAAAACGTATTAATGTGCTAAAAGCTATGTTAAAACCTTTTGAGCAAGTAATGGCTAAAGAATGTCCAAGTCTAAAAGGTTCTAAATGAATATAAAAGTTTTTCAAAAATGAAAACCAAGGGATGTTGAAATAACCTATGGGATTATATAGATACACGTGTACATGTTATATAATCTTGAGTTTGCGTATATAATACGAATCGTCTATGTAATGAGTTATAGAAGGAATACGTTGGCACCGTTAAAAGCTACCTTAAATGTAAAAGTACTATACCAAATGAAAATTGGCAAAAGACATACATAAAAAACAAATGGTTTTCGATATACAAAACAAAGATTATGAAAAAGAAATCAAAAGTTGGTTAAATGATATATGTAGGTACATGAAAAAATGATTATAATCATAAGTTATGTACATACATAAGGTGAATAGATATCATATGTATATCTATAAGCTAAGCGAATGAGATATGACTTTTCTTTGTAATTGAAGTATATACGCAAAGAATATATATTTCATTAATATGTATACGTTAAGTGAGTAAAGCAAATATACACGCAAAATTGGAATACAGTTCATGTAGGATACTCGCGAAAGTAAAGGTGTCTTGTAGAGTTGTTTGAAATAAAGCTATGCATGTTACGTAACCTCAAATTTGCAAATTGTCTATCAAATAGGTTATGAATAAAGGACATAATAGTTTTATATTTCAAAAGTTATTTTGAAATATTTGGAATCTAAAACTATTATGTCAAATAAAAGCTTCAAAAAGATTCAAATCGAAAGATAAGCTATGAATACGCAAGAGAAAGAGAAAGAGCAAGTACGCTATATAACCTCGAGTTGTCCGTGAAATTGGTTATAACTAATTTATAAACCAAAAGTATACAGTATTGATATGATATAGTTATGCCAAAGTCTTTTTGACATAAAGTTGTTACGACAAGTAAAATATTTTAAAGGAACGCGAAAGGATTTCAAGATGAGAATGAAAATATTAGTTAATAAAAAAAACATCATGTGGTCTATGTGGTGATTTAATATACATACATGAATACATGTCATGTAACATGAATAAGTAACTAATGTATGTATATATGTGATCTTAATTATATAGGTTTTTGCAAAGAGAAGTTAAGAAAATTTATAACGATATCATCGAATAAGGCAAGTTTTCTCAGTTTATTTTTGTGTTTACTTGTTTTATGTTTACAAGTATGTGAGCATTTATGATTTGTTGATGATACTTGGTGAATGATTAAAGTCAATATATGACTAAGGTGATTTGAGTTATGGAACTCAATTCATTTAAAGCATGTAATATGCAGATGATGAAAAGTTGAGAATGCTAAAAGTATGATTTGAATATGAGGCTATGTGCAACGTGATGCATGATAAGCTGTTAAATTAGCTGAGCTGTCGAGCTCAATCTTACAAAAATAATATTTTTCCAGGTACATGATTCAATGCTATAATGATTAATATCTAGATGATATGGTTAAGAAGACGACCAAATGAATATTGTTTCCTTTAGTTGAAACTTAGATGGTACAATGATAATATTGTACAAGATACATGTGTGTAAATTTCTGAGATATTCAATACAAGAAAGATTGTGTAATAAGAATTAGTTTGTATTTAATCTGATAAAGGAATCATTAAATGAAATTGATACCGCAATATATGTAATCGTAAAGGTTGCAATTCAGGGAACAAATGGAAGACAGAAAGAAAAGTTTTAAGTTATCCACATTTTCAGCTGTTATTACATTTAATTACGATGTAAAGCTGGATCAATATAATATCTAACGCACAAGATCAGGAAGGGAAATAGTCCCAATTTTGGGAGCGTCACAGAAACCCTAATTTTTCAGGTACTTTTCAAGCTTTCTTGATCAAAATCAAACCCAATTGAAAATTCTCCATCCTAATATCGCCACAAAAATTGCACAAAAGCTTGAAATTAACTTCAAACCTAACTCTATGAATAAGAGAAGTGAGAGAGAGAGAGAGAGAGAGGTAGAGGAGGGAGTAAGACTGTAATAGAGAGAGTTTGTAGTTTGCACACAACAATGATATGCCATTTTTGTTGGGTACTAATTGTTCAACTATTTTCCTAGACAATACTATTAATTGTTCTGGCTCCACGTACCATTATTTAAACTTTTCTTTTGTCCTTTTTGTACTATTCATCTAAAAAATAGAGGATAAATTATCATCATCTCTTGGGACATTTTTAGTATATTTTTTACCGACGTAGTTATGTAAACTTACTTTTATGCCAGTCATTTTTTAGCATATAGATCGGTTATGGAAGCATCAGAAATATTTTGCAGTCAATTTAAAATCTCTAGTAAGGCATAAATATATGGGTAAATTATAAAATTGTCCTCTTATGTAAAGGGTCGGTTCAAATTTTTTGGAGGCCTCAAGACAAATAAATTTCAGTCTTGGGAAAAAAAAGAAAAAATTTCAGCCTTCCGTTAGAGAGAAAAAAAATATCTTGTATGTTTTTACTTGCAGCTAGTGCTTTGATGGAAAAAAATTTGGGCTTTTTTAATGGGCCAACATATGTGGATTATTAAAAGGGTTAATTACATATTTTAGTACATTTTTAGAAATAATTACAATAATGATGCATAGATAAAATAATTATAAAAGTAATACATTTTTCTATATGTATTTATAAAATTAATATATTTGGGTATCTTTTAGTGGTGGCCCACGATTATCTCCCTTATCTCTTCCCGTTAATCATGGCACACTTTTCTTTTCCCTCTCTCTTACTTTCCGTTTTCATCTCTCCAAAATAAAAACTCGCTGAATGTATTGCTGGTTTGGTTCATAAGGCTCTGAATCTCTGAAAACTCAAAAAAAATAATAATTCATCCATCAATGGGGACCTTGAAAGGTGGAACGAGACCACCATGGGTGAGTCTTTGAAGCTGCAATTTCGATCCAAATAGCATCTGGGAATGCTTACAATATCCCCATTTACTCTCATTCTCTCAAATCTGTACTGGTCTGGTTCTGCAAATATGTTGACAGCTAACCCAATACCCAAAGACATTTCTCTACCAACCATCCGACGATCGGTGCAGTCCTCCGTCGCTGGCAGATTCAGTACGAGGAGGTTGACGCAGCAGCAGATTCCACGGGTAAAGGGTAAGCAGGGGTCAGTAACATAAATGATAAGTAGTGGGGATAGCAAAAGTAATAGTACCGTGGAGGAAGCAGTGATAAGTAGTAGTAGTAGTACCGTGCAGTTTTTTTATAATGCAGTTGGTAGCCAAATAATCATACCAAGGAAACCAATTCAGTGTTATTAGATTACAAATTTATTTTAAATGTGATGCAGTTGGTAGTCAAACCTTCATACAGTGGGTAGCCAAACCTTTATACCAAAGTAACCAATTCAGTTTTATTAAGTTACCAATTTATTTTGAATGTGATGTAGTTGGTAGCCAAACCTTCATGCAGTTGGTTGCCAAACTTTCAGACCAAGGTAACCAATTTATATTGCAGTTGTGGAGGTAGATTGGTTACATTGGTATAAAGGTTTGGTTACCTTGGTATAAAACTTTGGTTACCTTGGTACGAAGGTTTGGTTATCAACATTACATTACACATCACTCTCTTATCTCTCTCTTTCCTATGCAGTGTTCTTATTTTCTTTTGGACATGAAGAAATTGTGAACAATCAAATATCCATCTCTTTTCTACATCCCATCGATCATTTTGTGGTTGTCTCTCGCTCTGTCTCATCGGCGAAGAGGGAGGAGGAAAATGATGTTGCCAAATATCTTATTTTTGAATTTGAATTATTATTTTGAATTTGAATTTATTTTTGTTGTTAGATCCCATATATTTGAATTTGAATTTGAATTATTAATTATGGCAGTTATTTCTCCTTGATTTTAGGTTTCCTTATTAAATTTTCATGAATTACATTATTTTTATAATTATTTTGTGGATGCAATAATAGTGTAATTACTTAGTAAATGTTGTACATTATTATAAAGGACCCTTATTAAAATTTGGGGGCCTTCTCAATTTTGGGGGCTTTAAGCTATTACTTAAATAGCTTAACATACGGGTCGACCCTGCTCATATATACACTGAATTACATAAACGTCAATATTTCAATTTTTATAATGACATAGTTAATGTCTCAATTTTTTTAAAAACCGTCCCTTGTAATAAATTTTAGTCAAAATTAGTAAGACATGTACATATCATGCATGTGAGTTTTATAAGGGCAAAATATTACATTCCAACACAAATCTATTTTCTCACTTAATAGAAGAGGAAATACGTCCTTACAATAATAAAATAGATTCCCTTATAAATAAATTTATTTTATTTTAACCAAATAAAATAATTAAAAAGAAACTAATTACAAAACTCAAAGATCTGTTTAAATGAAAATTTAAGTAGCATATTTTAATTAAATATAAAAGAAAAAATTAAACATTAAAAATTAGATTAAATTAAAAGGAAAAAAATTTATTAGTTATTCATTTTTACAAATACTTCACTTTATATACACACACAAAAAATAATTTACTTTATATATATAAGTAAACTATTTTGTTTGTGTGTATATAAAATAAATTATTTGTTAAATGTATAATTAATAATTTTTTATTATAACCTTTTAATTTAATCTAATTTTTAGTATTTAATTTTTTCTCTTACATTTAGATCTCATTAGCATGATCTCATCATAATTCTAAAAGCATTGCATAAAAGTATGGGTTTATCACATATTAAATAACATCACCATGTAGATAAATTAAAATCTTTAAAAAATAAATACTTTTATTAATAAATGAATAAGATTGTTACAAATTTTATGCTTTAGTATGCACACATGCCAATTATATTTGATATGATAAAGCATATACTTTGTAGCAATCTTATTCATTTATTAATAAAAGTATTTATTTATTAAAGACTTTAATTTATCTATATGGTGCTATTATTTAATATGTGATAAACTCATAGTTTTGAGCAATAATTTTAGAATTATGATGATAATCATATTAATGATATCTAAATTCTTAGATAGCTCACAAACTAAAATTGTTCTCAATTGTTGGATTACTAAAAAAAGGATTAATGAATCTGAATAGATTGGTACATACATTAATTGCTCATTGGATGAAGATGATTGATCTCATGATCATTTATGTAGAGACACTAAAACAAGTATGTAAGTGCTTATTGGAAAATAAGTTCATTGAACGTGGCTCGCTAAGAAATTCATGTAGTGAAAGTAGTACAAGTGATCCTTAGACTTGAGATCGTCATAGTATCTTATGTATGATGAGTTATGCTTTGACATGTCCCTTAAGACCCTTATGGTGTATCAAAGGGTATGCTTAGGTGTAATAATTTGTACATTGAGATAATGAATGATCAACGAAGAATTTATTGTTTCTAGTAAAAGAAGAGAATGTCTTATGTGATTCGATAAATGACAACCCAGTAGTCCTTAGCTAAGGCAGAATGAAATTAGAAAGGAGTTTCTAATATGCATTATTTAGAGTTGTGCATTTGAGAATCGAAATACATATAATTAAATAAAATAAGACTTGACAGTAATTCTATGTCTTATATTTAATTGGAGAGTTGTATGGTGGAATGATTGAATTGTACGGTAACTATTTACTCAAAGGTTCTTTTATGATTAATGTTGAAATATATATTATCGGAAAAGTCGTTGATCTCTAAAGAGGATTATCCTTATTGTAGAATAAATGTTATTTATTTAAATGAATTAATAGTTTAATTTATTTATTTAAATAAGATTAGAATTATTCTAATTGATTTATTCACAACCGATTTAATATAGAGAACCTAAAGGGTCAAACCATAAAAGGAATATTATTTATTTAAGAAGAAGAATGACATAATCATAATAATAGGTTAAGTGTATTTAATTTAATCTATAGTGATAGAATAAATTAAATAGTTTAATATTTATTATTTAATATTTTGAAAATATTAAATACAAATTAATAGGAGGAGTCTTATTATTATTATTATTATTATTATTATTATTATTATTATTATTATTATTATTATTATTATTATTATTATTATTTAATTCTTAAAGGACTTTGAGAATTAATTAATAAAAGTACTCTTATGAATTCCTAATAGGATTAGGAGACTAATTAATTAAAGGAGTTTAATTAATTAAAATAAACCATATTCCTAAATTGTTTAGTAGTGTTGCTTACATCTATAAATAAGATAAGTCTTTTTATGGGTTAGTGTGACGTGAATGAAACTTCCAAGAGTTGGAAGAGTACACAATATTCTATAGAGATAGAATTAGAGTTTTGTCAAACACTCAAATTCTTGAATACTTGTTCTTCTTTGGTGGATCACCTCTAGATGCCAAACACTTGGGCGGCTAACGTTGATCAAAGGAGGGAATCAAACCCAGTGAATTCAGGTTGAACGTGAAAGGAATTGGAGGTGAACTCATACATGAGGAAGCTAGTTTCTACAATGGAATGAATCTAATCTTCATCACTTTTCTATTGATTGATAATTTATGCGCAAAGTTTGATCATGCATTGTAATACCCCGAATTTTATGAAATAAAAGTATTCAATTTTTCTTATAATTACTATTCAGTAAATGGTTAAATTGATAAATGTTAAAGTTAAGGGTGATATATTAATTTTTTTTTTCAAAATACACAAGTGGTTATAAAATATTCATTGTTGTCGGGAATATTCGTTTGGTCGTGGAATATTCTTTCTGTTTGGGAATATTCGTACGACGGTGCAGCCATTTGTGGGCCCTATAACAGAATAACTGTCGGGTGAAGAAAATGACAAATTTGAGTTTTTACAAATAACGGCGTAGTTGTTACCGTTAACACTGTTGGAATTCCCGGTGATTAAAATACAGTAATACGCGTTATTGCACAGTAGCACACGGTATTGCATTGTATTTTTGAAATTATTGATTATTACGTAAGAAGGCACTACTCAATAATTGTTACAGTAATTACTGTTCAATATTTTTTTTATTGATTCAATAATTGCTACGTTAAAATTTTATATTATTGTTGTTCAATAATTGTCACTGCACAATATTTCCCATTATCAGATCAATAATTCATATTATTTGAATAATATTATTAGATAACATTATTGGCAATGTCTAGAAAGTTCTATCTAAGGAGAGGTTTGGTCACTTAATTGCGCGCCAGCAAGGAAAAATTCTTATTGGAAAGCCCCCTCTTTCCTGGGAACGGCCTGGTTGTCATAAATGTGATTCTGTAATATTATTTGTGAATAATTAATTATTGATTCATATGATAAGGAAATATTTATTTTATGTGGATATAAATGAGGGATATATTTTTGTAGTTAAAAATGAAGGAGTTAATGTTGAGGTGTTTTATCTGTATTTTTGTCAGAACGGAGGTATTGAAAATTAAATTAGGGTTTTTAAGATATTTTACGAGGGTTATAATTTTTAATCCGACCGTTGGATCGTGGTAATATTTGGATATGTTATACATATATAAGTTGAGTATATGTCCACAAATTTTGAACCGTTAAAAATGAACGTATGATTTGTTATGAATTTTACGAGATGACTGGTTCAAAAAGTGTTGAATTTTCGGAGTTAATCATTTTGGTGGAAAATTCTAGAAATGGTGGGCCCCACTCTTGGTTGGTGAAGAAATGTACTGAGATTTTTATTCAAATGTGGTGGGTGGAAATAGTAGCAGGTAAAGCCATCAGGTTACAGGTTACATGTTAAGTCTACTTCAGCGTGCTAACATTTTCCTATAAATAGAGGGCTAAGTTAGAATTGAAAATCACACCAGAAACATAAGATTTCTCTCTCTATATTATGAAGCATATTTTGTGAGTATTTAGATACTTTGAGAGTTGCTATTTAGTGCAAGTTTCCTTCGGCTTTGCATTCCAGTCAGAAATACTGCACTTTTGAGGTAATGGATAGTAAGGGATTTTAAGGGTTGTTATATTTTCCAGTTTCGTAATTTTTCTGACCTTCAAAAATTTTGGGAAAATTGGAAATGATATTTTGATGAGTTTTTTTGAGTGTGTCCAAAAATGGTGATTTTTGGATGTATAGATTGAGAGTTATGAATTTTATGAGAAAAGACTATTTTAAAAGTAACCGCTTATAATTCCTTGTGGTTAACTCCAAAATTGATGAAATTTTTATTGGGAGAACATGTATATGATAGAAGTATACTCTACAAATTTCAGAATTTTTGGACAAAAGTACAATTTTTGATAAATGTCTAAATATTCGGCTGTTTTGGCCATATGAAAAATAGTAAATGACTTTTAAAAATTCTGAAAAAAATATATGTTCACTATGGGACTATATTATACTAAATCCCAGAAAAGAAATATTTTTGGAACTGATTTGGTATTTTTCATGAAAATGGTCTAGTTATGATTAAATGAATTAAATATATTTTGTGAAGTAAGAAAATTAGAAAATAGAATTTTATGACTTGAGAATCCTATATAAGGTATATGTAGATTTTTGATGAGGGTTTTGGTTATTGGTGATAAAATCTTATGTGTTTGGCATTTTAGAATGATCAAATAAATTATTTAGTAAAGTGTAAACAATTAAAATAAATTGTTTATAAGCTTAAGAAATATTATTCTTTCAATATCATTATACCGAAATATTGGTATGTATTTTATTGTGAAATTTCTACCTTTTTGTGTCGGGGTTACTATTCATGAGTTACTATTCACGAGGTACTATTCACGAGTTACTATTCACGAGTTACTATTCACGTGTTACTATTCACGATAAAATTGGTTTCTTTTTTCTAACTAAATTATAGTTGATTTATGAATATTACTCTTGAGATTAAATCTATATGTTGATCATATTATTTTTATTATTATATATAACATTTTTATAACCCTAATGTTGAAATTCTCTTTCACTTGAGTGTAAAGATGGGGAGATTATTGGTATGATCATGATTTGAATTCTCTTTGGCCAGTAGTGCAAAGTTGAATTATTGACTAGTATGATCATGACCATTGAATTTATAATTGAATATCTTCAGCTTAAGTGCAAAGGTGAAATGATCAACATGGTTATAATTATTGTTTATATAAATGATTATATATTTCTTTGAGATATTAATATATTTGGCATGTAGTGCAAATATGAACTGTTGATGAATATATTTGGCCGTAGTGCAAATATGAACTGTTGAGGAATATCTTTGGCCTGTAGTGCAAAGATGAAATATTGATGAATATCTTTGGCCTGTAGTGCAAAGATGAATTGTTGATGAATATCTTTGGCCCGTAGTGCAAAGATGACATGTTGTTGAATATCTTTGGCCAGTAGTGCAAAGATGAGCAGGTGTTGAGATGAACATGACCAACTGGTGATACAAATGAATATCTTTGGCCGTAGTGCAAAGATGAAGTTATTAGTATGATTATGAACAGAAAATGTGATTTGGTGTAACTATGATCTTTGATGTTTCAGGTAAAGATAGGTGATGAAAATTATCTTCGTCCTGGATGAGAAGAGGAATTTAGAACTACAGTTATGATTATGAGTTATTCATATGATTGTGGACCAGAATTGTTGATTGATGTTACAGGGATAAAATATTGTTGATGGATTTTTAACATGGAGAAGATAATAGACTTTATAGTCTATTTGACTCTTCTAATGGATTGCTCGTTCCGCCGCAACTATGGTTGAAATTTTTATCATTTACCATATGTTCTAAATCTCTGATTTATTATTGATGAAGGCTATTGATAATTTAATTATCTTTAGTCATGATATTCTTTACTGAGCTAGTTGTGCTCACCTTTTGCTTCACAATTCCTTTCAGGTAATAAGAGTGTAGCTGGGTCGAGCGAGGGTAACGGGGAAATAGAATGATGGTCTCTAGCTGTGGATGTTATCCCGAAGCAGTATAGAAAAGTTCATTTAGTAGTTTTATTTGATGAATCCAATAGGGTAAGGTGCACCCAACGTTGGAAGGGTGGTTTGCCACTATCATACAAGATGGCTAACGACATACAACCTCGTGTCATCATAAAACAGGGATGTGCTCATCCACTTGCTGAGTATATATACGAGCACTACCTATATAATCTTGGTGTTTGTTTGAAGTATAATTCTCAATTAGAGACAGTAGAGATAATGATATGTCAAGAGAAGACTCACCATTGGGAAGAATATGATAGTAATCTTCTCGTTTTTCTTTGGGGTATATTGGGTCAAGCAAGGATAATTCTGTGGCCATATGATATCTATCATAACCTAGACGCATGGGCTCCTATGTACGAAGGTTTCTTTGAGCACTTCCCAAAGATTCTAATTTTTAAAACAGTTTTTGACTATACCTTTATGTAAGGTGTCATTGTGAGGTGATGTCCACGGTTGGAACATGAGTCACATTTGGTATATATTTGTATCCAAACTCACAACATATGTGTTGTTGTATTTTGCACGACAATTGTTGTAATAAAGTTGTAGTTGTTTTCTGTACCATGTATTTGGCGACTCAGAATAGGTTGGATAGAATGAACCTATTTTAGGGTTGTCACATACATGGTGATGGTTTGTATGAAAAATTTTAAATTCCGTTTTATCGGGCTTCCGCACCTTTTATGTGATTTGATTGCATTGTCGCGCTATATACAAACCTAACACTTTCAATCTCCCACTTGCATTAAGTTCAATCGCCATGGTATCTCATATATACCCATCTTTTCTAAGTGACGATCAAATTAATATTGTGTTAAAGCTTTTGTAAATAGATCTCTAATGTTGTCTTGAGAGTCTACACGCTTCAGGGTGACATCTCCTCTTTCAATGATCTCTCTAATCAAATAAAAATGCCGCAACATGTGTTTAGTGTGACGCCCCCAAAATAGGTATGCATCACCCATTCTGAGTCGCCAAATACATGATACTGAATACAAATACAAACTTAATTATACAACATTAGCTGTGAGTTTTAATACAAATATTGTCTTCTAGACTGTATTCAAACTCAAAATAAGTCCTCATTACATTTATTGTCACACTATTTTACAGAATAGTGAGGACTACTAATGCTACCATCTGGACCGTCACTCCGTTCCCTGACTAGTCCCAAGTATATTCTCATTTCCTGAAGAGAACAATGAAAGCAAAGGGTGAACTCAACTAGCCCAGTAAGAAATATTACGACTAAGATAATGCAGAATAAATTATTGTTAGCCTTCAACAGTGTTAAACTGATAAAATATAATAAACATCAAGTTTAACTGCAGCGGAACAAGCAATCCATTAGAAGAGTCAAGTAGAGCATAATATCTACTATCTTCTATGATTTATAAAGTTTATCAAAAGTTTTATCGCTGAGACTCAGCTTTATAAATAATCCACATAATCGAATCATCCCTGCACTACGGCCAAGGATATTCATTAGTATCACGACCACAAATTATCCATGCACTACGGGCCAAGGATATTCGTGTTTTCATCAATGGTCATGATCATGCTAACAACTGTCCATCAATCCAATACGGGTCAATGAGGACTTTTACCACATCATTTGTAACATTACGGTCATGATTATATCGAATAATCCCTGGTCATAATCATGCCTAGTCTATCTATGCACTACGTGCCACATATGACTTTCATAATAATATAAGCATGAAGATGATGACAATGATATAAGAATTCAATTAAATGAAAGTAAAGGATAAATTTTAAAGATTTATAATTTAATTTATCCAGAATTCAATAATGTCCAAATTATCAACATGATACTGCTTTGTGGAGTAAAATTCAAGAATAATATTGTATCAAAAATGATTTGGACAAAAAAAATTAATTTTTGTCATGAATAGTACCCCGGATGAATAGTAACTTAGTGAATAGTATCCTGTAAATAGTACTTCAGAAATAGTAATCCCGTGAATAGTACTTCGGCATGAAAAAGTTAAAACTTATCAAGAATGCTCAGAATAATATTTTCATGAAAAGATACTGGATGAAGAGCAAATATCAAAGATATTCTATTAATTTAATGGAGTATAGAAGCCAAAACTTTAACAAAACGAGCGTAAAATTTGAAATCTGAAACGAAATAATATTACTTACATACTACAGAGTATGGAAGAAAATATTATTTTATACGAATACTGAATAAAAATAATATCCCTTACCTTAAAAAGAAGAGTATTTCAACTGGTATAGCGGGGATATTCTTGAAGAAAACTTTTATTGTTTTCTACGCTCAAAGCTTCTTAAAACTCTAAAGAAATACGCTCAATATTATAGAAGAAGAATTGTCTGATTCTGGTGTGATTTTCAATTCTAAATAAGTATTCTATTTATAGGAGAATAGAAAGGATACTATTTGAATTTTTTCTCACGGACGCACAGAGAAAACGAACCACGGGTGTCGAACATCGGCTGAAAAAATTTAGAATTTACTATGCAAACACTATGCGAGCACTATGTAAATACTATGCATAATAAAATATAATATATTCTATTTTTCATAAAAAAACAAAACTTATTATATAATAAATATATATATAACAAAAATCCCGTGACTTCTAAAATTTTTTCCACCCATATGTCCTTTTCAAAACGTGGGCCCCACCATATACATATATATAATACTCTTCGACAGAACTTTCTAGACATCGTCAATATTGCAAATAATAATATGAATAAATGTATCGTCTCAATTATTGATTTAATAATATATAAAATATCGACAATAATTGAATCAAATAACGTGAGATACTATGCAGCAATTACTGTAGCAATAATTGAATATAACTGAGTGACTTCTCACGTAAGCTTCAATAATCAATACCGTATACTACTATGCAACCACACGTATTACTGTACTTTTAACACCGAGTATTTCAACAATTAACGGTAAAACTTCCGCCGTTATTTTTATAAAAAGTTATTTCTGTCGTTTTCTCATTCCGACAATAATTCTATTATGGGGTCCACCAATGATTGTGTCGTCGTACGAATATTCCCTGTTAAAACGAATATTCTCCGACCAATCGAATATTATATAACCACTTGCTTACTTTGCAAAATTTATAAATATTACCCACAACTATAACATTATATTAAATCTACACCATAATATTCAAAAATGATATTTATAGAAAAATTCATCTTTATTCATAAAATTTGGGGTCTTACATTTAGATTTTCGATGAGACTTGGATTCCTTAGCCTGCACAACAGCTTCGGTGTTATCACAGTATAAAGGTACTGTTCCTCTAATTTTAGGAACCACACTAAGTTCAATTATGAACTTCTTCATCCAAACAACCTCCTTTGCAGCTATACTTACATCTATGTACTCTGCCTCTATCACTGAATCAACAACAATTTGCTATTTGGAACTCTTTCAACTCACTGTGTCACCATTTAGAGTAAACATATACCCCGAAATGGATTTACTGTCATCTTGGTCCATTTGAAAGCTTGAGTCTGTGTAGCCTTCTAGTTTCAATTCAGACCCACCGTAGACAAGAAATACATCTTTAGTTCTTCTTAGTACTTTAGGGTATTTTTCACTACCTTCTAGTGTTCCTTTTCTGGATTTGATTGATATCTGCTTGTTACACTGAGTGCATGAGCGACATCTGGTCTAGTACATATCATACCGTACATGATAGATTATATTACTGAAGTATAAGAAATCTTACTCATACGGCCTATCTCCTCAGGTGTCTTTGGGGCCTGTTTCTTGTAGAGATGTATTTCATGGCTCATCGGCATGAGACCTCTCTTGGAATCTTCCATGCTAAATTTCTTTAGCATCGAGTCAATATAAGTTTTTGGGACAAGCCGAGCATCTTTTTAGATCTATCTCAGATCTTTATCCCCAAAATATAGGATGCCTTACCCAAGTCCTTCATGGAAAAGTGTTTATATAACCAGATTTTGATCGACTGTAGCATAGGAATATCATTCTCTATCAGTAAAATATCGTCAACATATAATATTAGGAATGAAACAGTGCTCCCACTAACCTTCTTGTACACATATGGTTTATCCTCATTTTTGATAAAATCAAACTCTTTGATTGTCTCATCAAAACAGATGTTCCACCTACGAGAAGCTTGCTTCAATCCATAAATGGATCTTTGCAGTTTACAGACTTAATTTGTTCCAACTGTTGAAACAAAACCCTCTGGCTAAGTCATATACGCATACTCCTCAAGTTTCTCATTGAGGAAGGCCATTTTCATGTCTATCTGTCAGATTTCGTAGTCGTAGTATGCGGCAATCGCAAGCAAAATTCGAATGGACTTGAGCATAGCTACTGGTGAGAAAGTTTCATCATAGTCAACATTTTGTCTTTGTTTGAAACTTTTTGCAACCAGTCAGGCCTTATAGGTCTCTACCTTGTTGTCCACTCCAGTCTTTCTCTTAAAGTCCTTCAGGTGATGAAACCAAAGTCCATACTTGGTTCTCATACATGGAATCCATCTTAGATTTCATGGCTTCTAGACATTTCTTTAAGTCTTTACTACTTATAGCATGTTCGTAATTCAATGGATCATCATCGCCCATGATGCGTACCTCATCGTCATCTTCTATGACGAATCCATACCTCTCAGGTATATTCGGTACTCTTCCAAATTTACAAATAGGGTGTGGTACAGTAAGTTCTTCCACTTGGTCAGGTACCTGACTTTGATCCGCAGTAATTTATGGTTCTTGAACTTCTTCAAGATATATCTTACTCCCACTAACCCCTTCAAGGATAAACTCATTTCCCAAGAAGACAGAATGTTTCGCAACAAACACCTTTTGATCAGTAGAATGATAGAAATAATACCTTGATGTTTCTTTAAGGTATCCCACAAATCTACACTTGTCGGATCTAGTCTGCGGTTTATCATTTGAAATTTTTTTGACATAAGTTGGACAACCTGAAGTCTTAATAATCTTAAGATTTGGTTCCCTCCCTGTCCATATCTTATATGGAGTCTTTGGGACGAATTTGGTAGGTACCTTGTTAAGTACGTATGCAGCCGATTCTAGGGCATATTGTGACGCCCCCAAAATAGGTCCACACGACCCATTCTGAGTCGCCAGATATCACACTATAAAAATCAAATACAAACTTCATTTATACAACTGTTGAACTGTCGTACAGAATACGACCACAGTTAAACTGTGAGTTTCAATACAAAATCTATGTAACTCTCATAGTGCCTCGACCACAACACCTTACAAAGGTACTTTACATAAAAGCACAGTCAATAACTATTTTAGAAATTAAAATATTTGGGAAGTGCTCAAGAAAACCTTCGTACATGGGAGGCCATGCGTCTAGGTTATCATAGATATCATATATCCACAGAATTATCCTTAGTTGACCTAATATACCCCAAAGAAAAATGAGAAGATTACTATCATCTTCTTTCCAATGGTGAGTCTTCTCTTGACATATAACTATCTCCACTGTCTCCAAGTGAAAATTATATTTCAAATAAACTCCAAGATCATATAGGTAGTGCTCCTAGATATACTCAACAAGTGGATGTGCACAACCCTGTCTTATGATAACACGAGGTTGTATGTCATTAGACATCTTGTATGATAGTGGCAAAACACCCTTCCAAAGTTGGGTTCACCTCACCCTATTCGGTTCACCAAAATTAAATATCAAATGACGTATACCATACGACACACTTATCTAAAGTTCTCAATAAAATTATTTCCATACTATTTAGGGAGAACCTCAACAGCTATAGACCACCGTTCTATTCCCCTGTTATCCCCGCTCGACCCAGCTACACTCTTATTACCTGAAAGGAATTGTGAAGCAAAAAGGGTGAGCACAACTAGCCTAGTAAAGAATATCATGACTAAAGATAATTTACATCATCAATAGCCTTCATCAGTAATAAATCAGAGATTTAGAACATATAGTAGATGATAAAACTTTCCAACCATAGTTGTAGCGGAACGAGCAATCCATTAGAAGAGTCAAATAGACCATAATGTCTATTATCTTCTCTATGTTAAAAGTCCACCAACAATGTTTTATCCCTGTAACATCAATCAATAATTCCTGTCCATAATCATATGAATAACTCATAATCATAATTGTGATTCTAAATTCCTCTTCACACTCAGGACGAAGATAATTTTGATCACCTATCTTCACCTGAAACATCAAAAATCATGGTTATACCAAATCACAATTTCTGCTCATAATCATACTAATAAATTCATCTTTGCGCTACAACCAAAGATATTCATTAACAATTCATCTTTGCACTACAGGCCAAAGACATACAACTGTATGTTAGAAGAGTTAAGTAGAGCATGATATCTACTATCTTTTACGAATTATAAGTTTATTATCAATATTTTATCGCTGAGACTCAGCTTAATAAATAATTCACATCATCGAATCACCCCTGCACTACGGCCAAGGATATTCGTTAATATCACATCCATGAATTAATATTTCATTGCTGAGACTCATCTCAATAATTAATCCACATCATCGAATCATCCCTGCACTACAGGCCAAGGATATTCGTTAATATCACGACCACGAATTATCTATGCACTACGGGCCAAAGATAATCGTGTTTTCATCAACGGTCCTGATCATGCCATAAAATAATTTATCTTTGCACCTTTAGACGAAGAGAATCCATAGCTATAATCATACCAAAAACTGTCCATCAATGCACTACGGGCCAATGAGGACTTTTACCACATCATTTGTAACATTACGGTTATGATTATACCGAATAATCTCTGGTCATAATCATACCAAGTCCATCTATGCACTACAGGCCACAGATGACTTTCACCATAATATAAGCATGAGGATAATGACAATGATATAAAGAATCAATCAAATGAGATAAAGGATAAATATTAAACATTTATAATACAATTTATCCAGCGTTCAATAATAACCAAATGTTATTAATCACTTAATAATCTCATAACCTAATATCATTAATATTATAACAATATTTTAATCATTTCTTAACTTATAAACAACTAATTTCAATTATTTACACTTTATCAAATAATGCATTTAATCATTCAAAAATGTCATACTCATAAGATTTTATCATCAATGATCAAATCCCTCATCAAAAATCTGCATATACCCTATATAGGATTCCCAAGCCATAAAATCCTATTTTCCAATTTTATTACTTCACATAACATATTTAATTCATTTACTCATAACTAGTTCATTTTCATGAAAAATACCAAATCAGTCCCAAAAATATTTCTTTTCTGAGATTTAGCATAATATAGTCCCATATTGAACATATATTTTTCTAAAAATTTTTAAAATTCATTTACTATTTTTCATATGGCTAAAACTGCCGAATATTTAGACATTTATCATAAATTGTACTTTTGTCCAAAAATTTTGAAATTTAGAGGATATACTCCTGTTATATACATGTACTCCCAATAAAAATTTCATCAATTTTGGAGTTAACCACAAGGAGTTATAAGGGTTTACTTTTAAAATAGTATTTTCCTATAAAATTCATAACTCCTAATCTATACTTCCAAAAATCGCCATTTTTGGACACAATCTAGAAAACTCATCAAATTATCATTTTAAATTTTTTCAGAATTTTTGAGGGTTAAAAAAATTACGAAACTGTCCCTGGCAGAAACCCCTTTTGAATAAAAATACTATTCATATGAATACGAAGGATCATTCACCATGCATGCGGTAATCCACATAGACAGGTTATTCCAACAAAATAATAAAGAATGGAATAACAGAAGAATTCACCATGCATGCGATAGACCTCACAGACAGGTTATTCCAGCAGAATAGTAAATAATTAAACCAGGTCATGCGTAATACGCACAGACATGATATTCCGACAGAATAATAAAGAATGAAACCAGGTCATGCGTAAACGCACAGACAAGATATTCCGACAGAATAATAAATAATGGAATAATAGAAGAATTTCACCATGTATGCAGTACTTCACATAGACAGGTTATTCCAACATTATAATAAAGAATGGAATAACAGAAGAATTTCACCATGTATGCGGTACTTCGCATATACTGATTATTCCAACATAATAATAAGGAATGGAATAACAGAAGAATTTCACCATGTATACGGTACTTCGCATATACAGGTTATTCCAACATAACAATAAAGAATGGAATAACAGAAGTTCTCTTCATGAATACGAAAGAAATAATACCCCTTACCTTCGAAGAAACTTTATATAGGAGTAGTGAAGTAGCAGAATACTTTTCTTCTTTCTCTCTATAGTTTCTCTCTCTAGAGTTTCAGTGAATTCGTAAGAAATAATGAAGGAATGAGCTTCTATTTATAGGAGAATGTACTGAATAGTAACTAATTCATGAACGGTCCAGATTGATTTACTTTTAAACGAACAGTCCATATTGATTTACTATGCAGTATTAATAAAATATTCTAATAAAACAAAATCTTTTAAATAAAATATAATATATTCTATTTATAATCTAATAAAACGAATAACTTTATAAATATATTCTGTTTTATATAAAAAGATTTTACAATGCAAATGCTATGCATGCACTATGCAAACACTATGCATAATAGAATATTATATATATTCTATTTATAGTCTAATAAAATAAATACCTTTATAAAAGTATTCTGTTTTATATAAAAAGATTTTACTATGCAAATACTATGCAGACACTATGCATAATAGAATATCATATATTCTATTTATAGTCTAATAAAATAAATAACTTTATAAAAGTATTCTGTTTTATATAAAAAAATTTCTGTTTTATTACATTTATAATAATAATAAAACAAACTTAATCATCATTATTATAATTCACACTATTAATCGACCAGGTAGTTCCCAGGAAAGAGGGGGCTTTCTAATAAGGATTTTTCTCTATTGGCACGCAATTAGGTGATCAAATCTCTCCTTGGCAGAACTTCTAGACATTGTTAATATTGCAAATAATAATATTAATAACTTTGATATCTCAATTATTGATTTAATAATATATAAAACATCGACAATAATTGAATCAAATAACGTGAGATACTATGCAACAATTATTGTAGCAATAATTGAATAAAAATGAGTGACTTCTCACGTAAGTATCAATAATTAATACCGTGTACTACTATGTAACCACGCGTATTACTGTACTTTTACTACCGAGTAGTTCAACAGTTTTAACGGTAAAACTTTCGTCGTTATTTTCATAAAAATATTTTTGTCATTTTTTCAATCCGACAATAATTTCGTTGTGGGGTCCACCAATAATTGTACCGTCATACGAATATTTCTCGACAAAAAGAATATTCTCCAACTAATCGAATATTCCCCGACACAACGAATATTTTATATCAACTTGCTTACTTTGAAAATTTTTCACATATTACCCTTAACTTTAAACTTTTATCAATTTAATTATTTACCAAAATAGAAAAATTGAATACTTTTATTTCATAAAATCCGGGGTCTCACACATAACCCCAGAAGGAAACTGGAAGATCAATAAAACTCATCATCGAACCATGTCCAACAAAGTTTGATTTCTCTTTTCAGATACACCATTCAATTGTGGCGTCCCTGGTGGAGTCAATTGTGAGATTATACCATTTTCTTTGAGACAATTGAGAAATTCACTGTTTAAGTATTCACCACCTCGATCCGATCAAAGAATCTTAGTACTCTTTCCAGTTTGCTTCTCTACTTCACTTCTGAACTCTTAGAACTTTTCAAACGATTCAGATTTGTATTTTATTAAATACACATATTCAAATCTTGAGTGATCATCAGTGAAAGTAATAAAATAAGAGTACCCTACTCGTGCATTCGTTGTCATAGGTCCACACACGTCTGTAACTCTATCTCCTTTTCCACTAAAAGGAGATTTAGTCATCTTACCCATGAGACAAGACTCACAAGTTGGATATGATTCATAATCAGATAGATTTAAGGGCTCATCTTTATGCAACTTGAATAATTTTGTTTCATTAATATGACCGAGTCTACAGTGCTACATAACGATATAATTAACATTGTCTCTTTTTCAATTCTTAGTTTGTTCAATTTGAAATGTATTTTTATGCAAGTCAAGTATGTAAAGTCCATTTTGCAGATTACCAACACCATATAAAACATTTTTATTATAAATAGAACACATGTTGTTCTTTATTATAATATCACAATTATCCATATCCAATACAGAAATTGAAATAATTAATGTTTTTAATGAGTGTTGGAACAAAATGACAATTATTTAAACCAATGGACTTACCTGTAGGCAGTGTTAAACAATAAGTTCATACAGCTAATGCAGCAACCTTTATTCCATTTTTCACTCGTAGAAAGACCTCATCCTTATTCAACTTTCTACTTCTGACCAGCCCCTGCATATTATTACATATATGAGAACCATAGCCGGTATCCAATACCCAAGTAGAATTAAGTATGACTTTCAGAAAAATTAATTTTAATCATAAACAAACCTTGATTAGGAGTCGAAGCTTCTCTAAGCTTCTTCTACTTTTGTTCCATAAGAAAATCCTTGCAGTTCCTCTTCTAGTGACCCGGCTTATTGAAATGGAAGTATATTCCTTTGCTAGCTGGATCAGGTTTCATGTTATCCTTATCTTTTACCTTACCCTTAGCCTTCTTGATTTTATTCTTTTTAGAAGATACTTTGGGCATCTTCCGTTTCTTAAAAGAATCATCCATCATTAAGACATGGTCCTTCTTAGATGGGAAGTCACCTTCAGCAGTTTTCAACATTTTAAATAACTCAGGCAAGCTGACGTCTAACTTATTCATGTGAAAATTGACAACAAATTGTGAGAAGGTGTCAAAGAGTGACTGCAAGATCAAATCTTGACTTAACTCCCCATCCATTATGAACCCTAGTTGTCCAAGACGTTCAATCAAATTGATTATCTTTAGTACATGAGTCTCAACAGCAGTGCTCTCGGTCATCCAAGATCGGAAGAGCTCCTTAGATAGCTCATATCTAGCAGTCCTACTTTGCTCACCATACAAATCTTTGAGGTGCAGCAGTATAGTAGAAGCATCCATAGTTTCATGCTGACACTGAAGCTCGTTACTAATGGATGAGAGCATGATGTATTGAGCCATAGATGCATCATCTTGCCACTTTTTTAAAGTAGCAATCTCTTCCTCAGAGACTGTTTCTGCAGCAGTTACAAAGGACATGCGAATTTAGGACATAAGAAAGCTTTTAAGCAGTGAGAACTATTCTCAGATTCCTTAACCAGTCCGTGAAATTCGGGTCTATCAGTTTGCTAGCATCAAATATTCTACTCAGTAAAATTAGTGAGTTTGACATTTTCAAATTTTTGCATGTGAAAAAATAACTAAATAGATTAATTATCAAAATAAATTTAATTAATTAAAATAAATAAATTGTTAGCATACATTCATTTAATTGATTAATTATCAAAATAAATTAGGTCTTGTTTTTAAATTAGTTTCTCCCACTATTTTTTAAACTATATTACCCTCACTTATATAGTTCGGCAAAATCTAAAGATTTGCTAGTGAAAATAAGGATCTCATTTCAAATATATATAGCCTTGTGGTGACACAACAAACTATATATAAATAAATAGGTAGATAACTCTTGTCAATTACATTATATGTAACTCCTTTTAATTTGCCTCTTAAATTATTTTGATCAAATGGTGACACATCCGAATGAAAAAAATTTCAAATTAAGTCCAATCTAACACTTCCATATATTCAAAAAGAAAAATACTATCCGTGTGGTGATAACAAAACAACATTGTTTAATTTATTTATAAGCATCAAATGTGATAAAAATAACATCTCAAAATATTAAGATAAGCCTTGTGGTGACACACCAAACTTATAGTAATTTATTGATACTCTATTATTTTCATCGTGCTAGAAGGCGACGTTAGATATTCTAAATAACTTTAAACAATTCGGACTTAATATAATTGCTTTGAGGGTTTTATTATTATTTGTCTCATCTTGTTTAGCGCGCATTCACATATATATAAAATACGTATCATATTAATTAGTATGCGAAGCATGTTGCATAATATATATATATATATATATATATATATATATATATATATATATATATATATATATATATATATATATATATATATTGTAAGACCCCAACTTTTATAAATAAAGATGAATTTTCTATAAATATCATTTTTAAATATTATGGAGTTAATTTGATATAATGTTATAGTTGTGGGTAATATTTATAAATTTTGCAAAGTACGCAAGTTGTTATATAATATTCGATTGGTCGGGGAATATTCGTTTTAATAGGGAATATTCGTACAACGACACAATCATTAGTGGACCCCACAACGGAATTATTGTCGGATTGAGAAAACGACAAAAATATTTTATTAAAAATAACGGCGAAAGTTTTACCATTGTTACTGTTGAACTACTCGGTAGTAAAAGTACAGTAATACGTGTGGTTGCATAGTAGCACACGGTATTGATTATTAATGCTTATGTGAGAAGTCACTCAGTTTGATTCAATTATTGTCAGTTAATAATATGAATTATTTAGCGATAATGACGTTTTGTTTTATTCGTATTATTAACGTAATAAAACAGAAACATCTTTTTATATAAAACAGAATACTTTATTAAAGTTATTCTATAAATAGAATATATTATATTTTATTTAAAAGATTTTGTTTTAAATATGGATCGTCAGATTAAAGTAATCAATCTGGACCGTTCATGGATTAGTTACTATGCATTCTATTTTTCTATAAATAGCAGCTCATTCCTTCATTATTTCTTACGAATTCACTGAACTCTAGAGAGAGAAACTATAGAGAGAGAGAAGAAGAGTATTCTGCTACTTAACTACTTCCTTATTTCAGCTCTTCTTTAGAACGGTAAGGGGTGTTATTCTTTCTTATTCATGAAGAGAAATGTTGTTATTCCATTTCTTATTATTCTGTTGGAATAACCTGTATACGCGGTCTACCATATACTTGGTGACATTCTTCTATTATTCTGTTGGAACATCCTGTCTGTGTGTTTTACACCGGACCTGGTTCAATTTTTGTTATTATTCTATTGGAACATCCTGTCTGTGTGTTTTACACCGGACCTGGTTCCGTCTTGTTATTATTCTGTTGGAACATCCTGTCAGTGTGTTTTACACTGGACCTGGTTCCGTTTTTGTTATTATTCTGTTGGAACATCCTGTCAGTGTGTTTTACACCGGACCTGGTTCCATTATTTATTATTCTGTCGGAATATCCTGTCTGTGCGTTTACGCCAGACCTGGTTCTATTATTTATTATTCTGTTGGAATAACCTGTTTGTGCGGTCTATCGCATGCATGGTGATTTCTTTTGTTATTCCATTCTTTATTGTACTCAGTTGGTTAAGTTTTGACTTCTATACTACATGAAATTTGTAGAATATCCTTGATAATTGCGTTTCATCCACTATCTTTTCATGAAAATATTCTTCTAAGCATTCTTAAATTTTACTCCACAAAGCAGTATCATGTTGACAATTTGGACGTTATTAATTCTTGGATAAATTAATTCTTGAACTTGTTTTATTGAATTCTTATATCATTGTCATCATCCTCATGTTTATAAAATGTTGAAAGTCATCTGTGGCATGTAGTGCATAGATGGACTTGGTATGATTATGACCAGGGATTATTCGGTATAATCATGACCGTAATGTTACAAATGATGTGGTAGAAGTCATCATTGGCCCGTAGTGCATTGATGGATAGTTGTTGGCATGATCATGACCATTAATGAATACACGAATATCCTTGGCTGTAGTGCAGGGGTGATTCGATGATGTGGATTATTTTATTAAGCTGAGTCACAGCGATAACAGTGTTGAAAAACCTTTTAAATCATAAAAGATAGTAGAGTTTATTTTCTACTTGACTCTTTTAATGGATTGCTTGTTCCACTGCAGTTAAACTTGATGTCTATTATATTTTATCAGTTTAACATTGTTGAAGGCTAATGATAATTTATTCTGCATTATCTTAGTCATAATATTTCTTACTGGGCTAGTTGAGCTCACCCTTTCTTTCACTGTTCTCTTCAGGAAATGAGAACGTAGCTGGGCAAGTCGGGGAACGGAGTGATGGTTCGAATGATAGTATTAGTTAGTAGTCCTCACTATTCTATGTAATAGTGTGTTAATAAATGTAATGAGGACTCCTTTTGAGTATGAATACTCTCTAGAAGATAATATTTGTATTCAAACTCACAGTTTATGTTTTGTCGTATTGTACACGACAGTTGTATTAGTAAGTTGTATTTGTATTCTGTACTATGTATCTGACGACCCAAGATGGGTGATGTATACCTAATTTTGGGGGCGTCACAGTTGGTATCAGAGCTTAGGGATATGATCCCTGGCTAAGATGTGAGAATAGAACTAGGAGGGGAGAGACGGGGAATTCCTTCGCTAGTATGACCTACCTAAGTTTATTTGCATGGTATTTAATTGGTCGGTCATAATATAAGGATAATATATGACATATCAATTAACTTTTATTTTGTGGCAGTATCTGAAAATGGCATCTGAGAATGTTGAGAATAGCAATGGAGCACAGGCGATTATTGATTCACCACATATCAATAATCAGGATAATGTTCATCAGGAAGGTGACAATCCTCATGCAAACAACAACACTGACCAGATGATGAATGATGGAATGTTCAGAGGTTTTATGCAATTCATGCAACAACAGGTGAAAGCGGCTCCTGTCCACAACGTAGGTGGAAATACTGGAAACTCTCAAGCGGTCACCGCTAAACAGTTTAAGGAGCTGGGACCACCGGAGTTTAAGGGAGAACCCAAACCACTTGTAGCTGAAACATGGATAAAGCAGATCACCAAGATATTTGATGTCTTGGGTTGCTCCGAGGAGCAAAAGGTTCCCTTTGCCGCCTTTATGTTGCGAGGAGAGGCAGATTACTGGTGGGAATCGATAAAGCGTACTCAACCTGCCGCACTGAAGATGTCTTGGGAGAAGTTCCAAGAGCTGTTTAACGACAAATACTTTCCCGAGAGTATTCGTCACATGAAGGAGGTGGAGTTCATCAAATTGGAGCAGAATAATATGACCGTGTCGCAGTACGAGGCAAAATTTGCGGAGTTATCCCGGTTTGCGTCCCACCTGGTGGATAATGAAGAAAGAATGACGCGGATGTTTTTAAGAGGTTTGAAGCCGGAGATACGTCAACACCTTGTTTCTCATAAACTGTGTTTGTATTCAGATGTTGTAAATAGGGCTCAGTTGGTGGAGCGCGATAACGAGACAACGCAACCAAAAGAGAGCAGCCGGCAAAATGATAATACCAGTGAAAGCAGTCATCGAAGCGGTGACAACAAGCGTGGAGGGAATCAACAGGCCAGAAATGGTAACCACTTCGGTGGTAATCAGGGCCAAAACAATAAGAATGGGCATTTCAAGAAGAGGAGATTCAACAATGATGGAAAGACGTCAGCACCAGCACCTGTCGTTAAGGAAGGAGAACGACCACCTATCATATGTTTCAAATGCGGAGGGGAGGGGCACATCAGTCCAAACTGCGCGATGCCGTCCAAAGCATGTTATAATTGTGGAAGAGAAGGTCATTTAGCCCGATTTTGTCGTTTACCGAAGACAAATTCAGCTAGGATGGAGGCACCAAAGGCCGTCCCAGAAAAGTCAAAACCGGTTGTGCAAGGGAGAGCGTTTGTTGTGAACTCCCAGAGAGCAAGGAACCCGAATGAGGTCATCACGGGTAAGCTTATCATAAACTCTAACGAAGTCTATACTTTATTTGATACCGGTTCTACCCATTCTTTTATTTCTCCTACTTGCGCTCATCGATTAAATTTGATTCCGGAGAAATTAGACTTTGACTTAGCAGTTGA
Source organism: Panax notoginseng (assembly GCA_016801055.1). Taxonomy (NCBI): domain Eukaryota; kingdom Viridiplantae; phylum Streptophyta; class Magnoliopsida; order Apiales; family Araliaceae; genus Panax; species Panax notoginseng. The sequence goes on along the minus strand of CM029021.1, from coordinate 43,070,046 downwards.
AACTCCATTGGGAGAAACCTTCATTACATCCACGGTTTATAAGTCTTGTTTGGTTCAAGTTGGTACCCACACATTACCTGTCGATCTTATTTCATTAAAAATACTTGCATTTGACGTGATTCTAGGGATTGATTGGTTAACTACTCATCATGCAAAAATTGATTGTTTTCGTAAGGTTGTTAGCTTTCATATTCCTAATCGACCTATTATGCGAATTCAAGCAACCAAACCATTAAAATCAATCGCTGTCATCTCAAGCCATAAAGCTATTCGTTTATTGAAAAACGGATGTCAAGCTTTCTTAGCTCATGTCACAGATCTAAACAAAAATACGTCAGCTTTGAATGATATTTCTGTTGTTAATAAATTTCCTGACGTATTTCCTGAAGAACTTCCTGGCCTACCCCCAGAGCGTGAAATTGAATTTTGTATCGACCTTGAACCCGGTACAAAACCCATTTCCAAAGCCCCATATCGAATGGCTCCTATTGAACTTCAGGAGTTAAAGACCCAACTGCAGGAATTGTTAGACATTGGTTTTATTCGTCCTAGTACTTCTCCTTGGGGTGCTCCTGTTCTGTTCGTGAAGAAGAAAGATGGGAGTATGCGACTTTGTATTGATTATCGGGAGTTGAATCATGTCACCATCAAAAATAGGTACCCATTGCCACGTATTGATGACCTGTTTGACCAGTTGCAAGGAGCACAATTCTTTTCAAAGATCGATCTTCGTTCTGGATATCATCAGCTGAAGGTTAGAACTGAGGATATTCCAAAGACTGCCTTCAGAACTCGGTATGGGCATTATGAATTCTTAGTTATGTCTTTTGGATTGACTAATGCTCCTGCTGCCTTCATGGATATGATGAACAGGGTATTCAAGGAATATTTGGATCACTTTGTGGTCGTCTTTATCGATGACATCCTTGTTTATTCCAAAAGCCGTGAAGATCATGAGCAACACTTGAGGTTGGTACTCCAAAAGCTTCGTGAATACAAACTTTATGCCAAGTTGAAGAAATGCGAGTTCTGGCTGGAAGAGGTAGCATTCCTTGGGCACGTAGTATCAAGTCGTGGAATATCGGTTGACCCGGCAAAGATTGAAGCTATTCAAAGCTGGGAGCAACCTAAATCAGTGACCGAAGTACGTAGCTTTCTTGGTTTAGCTGGTTATTATCGGAGATTCGTGGAAGGATTTTCTCGAATCGCTACTCCATTAACTCAGCTGACTCGGAAAGATACAAAGTTCGGTTGGAGCGAAGAATGTGAGCAGAGTTTTCAAGAACTCAAGAGGAGACTCATTTCAGCACCTGTTCTAACAATACCATCTGGCTCGGAGGGATTTGTCATCTACAGTGATGCTTCGAGCAAAGGGTTGGGATGTGTTCTCATGCAACATGGAAAAGTCATAGCCTATGCATCAAGACAACTCAAGGAATATGAGAGGAATTATCCTACTCATGATCTAGAGTTGGCAGCTGTTGTCTTTGCACTTAAAATTTGGAGGCATTACTTGTATGGGGAGAAGGTGGAGATCTTTACGGATCATAAAAGCCTTAAATATTTCTTCACTCAAAAGGAACTCAACATGCGACAACGACGTTGGCTTGAACTGTTGAAAGATTATGATCATACCATTCAATACCATCCTGGAAAAGCGAACGTGGTAGCTGACGCATTGAGTAGAAGATCATATGCAAGTACGAGTGCGATATTGTCAACACAAAGGCCCATTTTGTGTGATTTGCAAAGGATGGAGATAGAGTTAAAGACTCCAGGGACCCATGTGATGATGGCGAATATACGAGTAGAACCGACTTTAATCGATAAAGTTAAAGCTGCTCAAGCTACAGACCTGGAGCTGATGCGTATAAGGAAGAAAGTGCAAGAAGGTGCTATGCCGGAAGCAAGAATCGATGAAGAAGGAATACTTCGAGTCAACTCCAGACTTTGTGTTCCTAACAACCCTGATTTAAAGTATGAAATCATGATGGAGGCGCACAACACACCGTTTGCAATCCATCCTGGAAGTACCAAAATGTATCATGATCTTCGTCATACATTTTGGTGGAGCAATATGAAGAGAGAGATAGCGTTGTTTATCTCAAGGTGTCTAACTTGTCAACGAGTCAAAGCGGAGCATCAAGTACCAAAAGGTCCATTGCAACCACTTGAAATTCCAGAATGGAAGTGGGAGCACATTACCATGGATTTCGTTACCGGTCTTCCTAGGGTTTCTCAAGGTATTGATGCGATTTGGGTCATTGTTGATAGATTGACCAAGTCTGCTCATTTCTTACCGATACGAGAAACTTATACACTTGAACGTCTTGCTCGTATGTACATAAACGAGATTGTAAGACTGCATGGTATGCCAGTATCCATAGTTTCTGATCGAGACCCAAGATTCACTTCACGATTTTGGGTTAGTTTACAAAAAGCTATGGGCACGGATTTACGATTTAGTTCAGCATATCATCCTCAGACGGACGGACAATCAGAGAGGACTATTCAAACTCTTGAAGATCTATTAAGACTCTGTGTCTTTGACTTCAAGGGAAGTTGGGACAAGTTCTTACCATTGGTGGAGTTTTCCTACAACAACAGTTATCAAGCAAGTATTGGCATGGCTCCATTCGAAGCATTGTATGGAAGAAAATGTCGTTCTCCAGTATGCTGGGATGAGGTGGGTGAAGCAACGTTGTTGGGACCGGAGTTGGTACGTATGACTACAGAAAAGATTCAAACGATCCGACAACGTATAAAAACCTCACAAGATCGACAAAAGAGTTATGCTGATCTTCATCGAAAGGACGTGGAATTTGATGTAGGAGATCATGTGTTCTTACGTGTTGCTCCATGGAAAGGAGTTACGAGATTTGGAAAGAGAGGAAAGCTCAATCCTCGATTCATCGGTCCATTTTTAATCCTCGATCGAGTAGGAACTGTGGCTTATAGACTCGCTTTACCGCCAAGTATGTCTCGTGTTCATAACGTTTTTCACATATCCATGTTACGCAAATATGTGGAAGACCCGAACCACATTATTGAGTTAGAACCGGACGAAATAGCGGAGGATTTGACGTATGAAGAAGTTCCTGTTCAAATCTTGGATAAGAAGGAACATATTCTACGCTCCAAGGTTATACCTCAAGTCAAAGTTTTGTGGAGAAACCACGATGTTGAGAAAATGACTTGGGAGTTAGAATCTGAAATGAAATCAAGGTATCCTTACCTCTTCGACATACCAGGTACGTACCCTAATTTCGAGGGCGAAATTTCATAAGAAGGGGAGGTTGTAAGACCCCAACTTTTATAAATAAAGATGAATTTTCTATAAATATCATTTTTGAATATTATGGAGTTAATTTGATATAATGTTATAGTTGTGGGTAATATTTATAAATTTTGCAAAGTACGCAAGTTGTTATATAATATTCGATTGGTCGGGGAATATTCGTTTTAACAGGGAATATTCGTACAACGACACAATCATTGGTGGACCCCACAACGGAATTATTGTCGGATTGAGAAAACGACAAAAATATTTTATTAAAAATAACGGCAGAAGTTTTACCATTGTTACTGTTGAACTACTCGGTAGTAAAAGTACAGTAATACGTGTGGTTGCATAGTAGCACACGGTATTGATTATTAATGCTTATGTGAGAAGTCACTCAGTTTGATTCAATTATTGTCAGTTAATAATATGAATTATTTAGCGATAATGACGTTTTGTTTTATTCGTATTATTAACGTAATAAAACAGAAACATCTTTTTATATAAAACAGAATACTTTATTAAAGTTATTCTATAAATAGAATATATTATATTTTATTTAAAAGATTTTGTTTTAAATATGGACCGTCAGATTAAAGTAATCAATCTGGACCGTTCATGGATTACTTACTATGCATTCTATTTTTCTATAAATAGCAGCTCATTCCTTCATTATTTCTTACGAATTCACTGAACTCTAGAGAGAGAAACTATAGAGAGAGAGAAGAAGAGTATTCTGCTACTTAACTACTTCCTTATTTCAGCTCTTCTTTAAAACGGTAAGGGGTGTTATTCTTTCTTATTCATGAAGAGAACTATTGTTATTCCATTTCTTATTATTCTGTTGGAATAACCTGTATACGCGGTCTACCCTATACTTGGTGACATTCTTCTATTATTCTGTTGGAACATCCTGTCTGTGTGTTTTACACCGGACCTGGTTCCGTTTTTGTTATTATTCTGTTGGAACATCTTGTCTGTGTGTTTTACACCGGACCTGGTTCCGTCTTGTTATTATTCTGTTGGAACATCCTGTCTGTGTGTTTTACACCGGACCTGGTTCCGTTTTTATTATTATTCTGTTGGAACATCCTGTCAGTGTGTTTTACACCGGACCTGGTTCCATTATTTATTATTCTGTCGGAATATCCTGTCTGTGCATTTACGCCGGACCTGGTTCCATTATTTATTATTCTGTCGGAATATCCTGTCTGTGCGTTTATGCCGGACCTGGTTCCATTATTTATTATTCTGTTAGAATAACCTATTTGTGCGGTCTATCGCATGCATGGTGATTTCTTTTGTTATTCCATTCTTTATTGTACTCAGTTGGTTAAGTTTTGACTTCTATACTATATGAAATTTGTGGAATATCCTTGATAATTGCGTTTCATCCAGTATCTTTTCATGAAAATATTCTTCTAAGCATTCTTGAATTTTACTCCACAAAGCAGTATCATGTTGACAATTTGGACGTTATTAATTCTTGGATAAATTAATTCTTGAACTTGTTTTATTGAATTCTTATATCATTGTCATCATCCTCATGTTTATAAAATGTTGAAAGTCATCTGTGGCATGTAGTGCATAGATGGACTTAGTATGATTATGACCAGGGATTATTCGGTATAATCATGACCGTAATGTTACAAATGATGTGGTAAAAGTCATCATTGGCCCGTAGTGCATTGATGGACAGTTGTTGGCATGATCATGACCATTAATGAATACACGAATATCCTTGGCCGTAGTGCAGGGGTGATTCGATGATGTGAATTATTTTATTAAGCTGAGTCACAGCGATAACAGTGTTGAAAAATCTTTTAAATCATAAAAGATAGTAGAGTTTATTTTCTACTTGACTCTTTTAATGGATTGCTTGTTCCACTGATAAGTGAGTTTTAAACTCATAATTGAGTGCGTTTGAACTTAATCTTTTGGATGTTTTTAAGTGTTTGTGTCCATTCATGCATGTTTTGCATTGTTTTGTAGGATTTGGGACAAAAGTTACTTGGATCGACGTTTGAGGTGGCTAGATGCGCGTTTTCGGCTTGCCATTTACACAGCAGTCAGTTCAGAGCAAATTTGAGTATTGCTCCTGACCTTATTTCGAAAAACTTAAAGCATGAAAGTTGTAGATCCACTTCTCCTCTTTCCGGAACATCTTGAATCATCGAAATCGGAGTTCAGACGAAGAAGTTATGGCCATTTTCCCAAAGGACGTTGGAGCAGAAAATTTTCGAAAAAGCACCAGCGCCGGGGCGCCCATTTTTGGCCTATGCCCAGCGCCGGGGCTCTGTAAGGCAGTGTTTGAGCGTCGTGCCCAGCGCTGGGGCGCTGGGGAAGAGGTTGGGTGCGGCCTGGACGCGTTTTGGGCGAATTTTGACACCTTTTTGACTCCAAACTGGATTGGGTTTATTCCTAAACTCAAAATTGGACTTGTAACCTATAAATACATGATGTAAGACATAAAATAAAGGAAGATTACATAGCTTAGATTAGACATACACTCTATTAGATTAGAACATAACCCTAGTTCTTATTAGTTTTGGAGATTGAAGCAACTTGGAGATCATTGAAGATCAAGAGCAGGAGCAAGAGGGGAGCATCAGATTTGCTGACAACAGATTCTATTTTCTTCTCTTATCATACTTTTATCTTTTAATGTCTATTCAATTGTGGATTCTTAGTTTTAATTCATTAATTATGAACTAACTCTTTTATTGAGATTTCAATTGAACTTTTTATGGCTATGAATTAGTTATTCATTATATTCCAATTATTTATGTTAAAGTGAGTTGTTTATCTTGCTTTGAGCTTATTGATTAATTATCTGATCAATAATTACCTTGTTACTCTAGAAGGAATTGGGAAAAGAATTCTAGGGTTAGAACTGGGCATGATGACATGTGACATAGTTATTTGCACAGTGAATAATTAGGTTTGCGAATAGAATGGAAATATCTCTTCACCGTATGTAACGCATAAGGAATTGGGTTTGTAACGAGTTTAATTCAATTGTTTTGCATAGGAATATAGCAAGATTAATCTGGATTAAATAGAAGGCAATTGATCACTTGGAAAAGGACTTTTGGCATTTGAGAATTCCTGTTAACAATTCAGAAGACATAATAATTAGGATAATTGGATAATTGATTTATAGTTCATAATTGGGGATATTGAAGTCTTAATCTTTATTTATCTGAATTTAGTCATAAAGCAATTTAGTTTAATTAGTTAATTTAGTTTTCTTAATTAGAAAAATCACAATTTGTCGTTGTTTAAATAAAATTAGTTTGGTTAAGAATTAGTACTTGGTGATTTTTATTAAATAATTCCTCGTGGGAACGATACTCTGCTTTTACTTTATTACTTGTTGACCGTGTATACTTGCACGTATTCATTGATTGCGAAATCGACCAACAAGTTTTTGGCGCCGCTGCCAGGGAATTAGTTTAATAATTATTCACCAATATTAATTTCAATCAAATTAGTCTTAATTTAAACATTTTTTTAATTCTCTTCCTATATTTCTCTCTTTTCAGGTACCATGGATGAGTTTGAGTATCAATGGCCATACACGTTCTTGGCTCAACCAAGGGAAACAGGGATTGATGGACTTAATACATCTTCTATAGAGGCAACTTCGAAGACGTTGGAGGTTTGCGCAGCCATACGGAGTCGAAGGATGACAGTTACTTGTGATTATTGTGCTGGAAATCATATGAGTCATCAATGCGCCATCAGTTTCGAGTCGGTACAGTACGGTGGTGATTACCCCAATAATTATGTCTATCCCAACAACTATCATCAGGATTGGGGGTATCTCCCGAATTTTTCATGGAGTAACAATCAAGCTCAAGCACCTAGACAACAAAACGCATCCGAATTTCAAAATCAGACTCAACAACAGCCAGAAAGGAAACCAGGTTGGGAGGAAGCCTTGGAAAAATTCATTAGAGCTACTGACAAAAAAATCGAGGCACAAGACAAGATATTTAGTCAAGTAGATATGAATGTGAAAAGCCAAGGTGTTTCATGGAGCCATACTCATCAAGATCAACTGTATGCTCCAAGTCCAACATACCCACTGGATTTCTCGTGTCCACCTCCACTACAACAGGAAGATCATTCAAATTTTGAGGAAGCCTTGGAAAATTTCATTAGAGCTTCTGACAAAAGGAACGAGGAACAAGACAAAAAAATGAACCAAATAGAGCTGAATTTGGAAAGCCAAGGGGCGTCGATCAAGAATCTGGAAAATCAATTGGGGCAGATAGCACATGCGTTGAACAACCGTCCTCAATACACTTGGCTCTATGACATGGATGACGAGACTGATGATGCGCCCGAACCAAATCTGCAATCGGATGTGCCAACCTATATAGATGTTGAAAGAGAGGAAAGACTTGGAAACCAACAAAAGGAGATCGGCAAAGATCTAACTTTGAGTACCAACGAAGATGAACCGATTTCATTAGTGTCCCATGTACCTTCTCCACTAAAGTTCAAGAATCCGAGCAATTTTGCAAAACCATGCCCAATTGGCAGTCATGTCGTCGACAAAGCTCTTTGTGACATAAGAGCTAGTACAGTTGTGGAGTCATGGTGGGATGAAAAGGAGAAGATAGAGGAAGACTCCATTATGTTTATTAAGCTTCAATGCCCCAATCTAATCATAGACATAATGGAGAAAGCACCTAGTTGTTGGACGTTCTTAATAGGGAACCTATCTACAAAGAGCATTCTAGCTGACTTCAATTCAAGGGTTTTTGTGAATGGGAACCTCCCAAAAGAGACATTGCTTCTGATGGATGGAGGGTTCCTCAATTTTCGTAGGAGAATTGGATAGAGAATTGAAGAAGTCAGGCCGAGACTATAAAACAAGCGCTTATTGGGAGGCAACCCAAGTTTAATTTTTATTTTTAGTTTTTATTAAGTTTTATATTAGTAGTTTTGAATTTACATTTATTTAGGATTTAATAAAATTGTTTCTATCATGGTTTACAGGTTATTCAAGTTAAATTCAAGTGTGGTGCCCAATTTGTTACAATGTACCTAACCTATTCTTCAGACTTCGCAGACAAGGAGATAAATTGTTATATGTCAGGGAAGTCCTCTCTTTTAATTTTTCCTATCTTAGCCATTGAGGGCAATGTCTGTTTTAAGTTTGGGGTATTTATCATGTTTAGTATTTACTTGGGTAATGTTTTGATGGAATTTGATTTTGGCCAATGATAAGTGGGTGGTTGATATTGTTAACTCTTGGAGAATTGATGAGCATGTTTAGTCTATATTTTAACTCATTAGTTGGTTTTCACACTACTTGTAAAATTTTACACATCCATTTGTTTAGCTAGTTGGGATTGACATTTTTTTTGGCTAAATGCGTATGAAAGATACCATTGCAACTTGAGAAATCTTATTTGAGCATCATTCGAAGTGAAAATTAGGCACTCACATAAGTTTGGGGGAAATCTTGGGGTATTTTTGAAAAAAAATTATTGGAACCTTCCCGAGTTGAATAATTGAAGCATGTGGTGGGTCGAAATGGAGCGTAAAACGCACTCTCCATAAACACATGCACGAGATGGAGCGTAAAACGCACTCGTTCAATGAAAAGTGGCAAACGAGATGGAGCGTAAAACGCACTTGTTCATGAAAAGTGGAAAGTGAGATGGAGCGTAAAACGCACTCACTAAATAGAGAAAAGAAAATATGTATGTTTGAAATACTTGGGAAGGGTTCATATGTGCTTAAAAGTTAAATATCCGGTTGATCCTCAAGAAATTTTTTTTTTTGTGCTTTGTCTATTTTAGCGGTGATTGATGCAATAAGAAATTTTAAGAGTTGTTTTGAAAATCTTTTATGAGTGTTGGTTGATCTTAGCTAAATCATGACTACTTTGAACATATGGATGCACACATACACTTAAAGGATCATGAGTAGATGTGAAACTAATGAAAGTTGTTGAAATTTTAGACATGACATTGTTTTGAAATTTTCTGTGGGTTAACATTTGTTGTAACCTTTGAGGCCATTATGCGAATTCATATTGATTCATTGTTTGGGTGGATCATTGCTAGAGGATGAATTTTTCTAAATTGTATTTTTGCTTGAGGACAAGCAAAGGTTTAAGTTTGGTGGTATTTGATAAGTGAGTTTTATACTCATAATTGAGTGCGTTTGAACTTAATCTTTTGGATGTTTTTAAGTGTTTGTGTCCATTCATGCATGCTTTGCATTGTTTTGTAGGATTTGGGACAAAAGTTACTTGGATCGACGTTTGGGGTGGCTAGATGCGCGTTTTCGGCTTGCCATTTACACAGCAGTCAGTTTAGAGCAAATTTGAGTATTGCTCCTTACCTTATTTCGAAAAACTTAAAGCATGAAAGTTGTAGATCCACTTCTCCTCTTTCCGGAACATCTTGAATCATCGAAATCGGAGTTCAGACGAAGAAGTTATGACCATTTTCCCAAAGGACGTTGGAGCAGAAAATTTTCAAAAAAGCACCAGCGCCGGGGCGCCCATTTTTGGCCTATGCCCAGCGCTGGGGCTCTGTAAGGCAGTGTTTGAGCGTCGTGCCCAGCGCTGGGGCGCTGGGGAAGAGGTTGGGTGCGGCCTGGACGCGTTTTGGGCGAATTTTGACACTTTTTTGACTCCAAATTGGATTGGATTTATTCCTAAACTCAAAATTGGACTTGTAACCTATAAATACATGATGTAAGACATAAAATAAAGGGAGATTACATAGCTTAGATTAGAGATACACTCTATTAGATTAGAACATAACCCTAGTTCTTATTAGTTTTGGAGATTGAAGCAACTTGGAGATCATTGAAGATCAAGAGCAGGAACAAGAGGGGAGCATCAGATTTGCTGACAACAGATTCTATTTTCTTCTCTTATCATATTTTTATCTTTTAATGTCTATTCAATTGTGGATTCTTAGTTTTAATTCATTAATTATGAACTAACTCTTTTATTGAGATTTCAATTGAACTTTTTATGGCTATGAATTAGTTATTCATTATATTCCAATTATTTATGTTAAAGTGAGTTGTTTATCTTGCTTTGAGCTTATTGATTAATTATCTGATCAATAATTACCTTGTTACTCTAGAAGGAATTGGGAAAGGAATTCTAGGGTTAGAACTGGGCATGATGACATGTGACTTAGTTATTTGCACAGTGAATAATTAGGTTTACGAATAGAATGGAAATATCTCTTCACCGTATGTAACGCATAAGGAATTGGGTTTGTAACGAGTTTAATTCAATTGTTTTGCATAGGAATATAGCAAGATTAATCTGGATTAAATAGAAGGCAATTGATCACTTGGAAAAGGACTTTTGGCATTTGAGAATTTCTGTTAACAATTCAGAAGACATAATAATTGGGATAATTGGATAATTGATTTATAGTTCATAATTGGGGATATTGAAGTCTTAATCTTTATTTATCTGAATTTAGTCATAAAGCAATTTAGTTTAATTAGTTAATTTAGTTTTCTTAATTAGAAAAATCACAATTTGTCGTTGTTTAAATAAAATTAGTTTGGTTAAGAATTAGTACTTGGTGATTTTTATTAAATAATTCCTCGTGGGAACGATACTCTACTTTTACTTTATTACTTGTTGACCGTGTATACTTGCACGTATTCATTGATTGCGAAATCGACCAACATCCATTGCAGTTAAACTTGATGTCTATTATATTTTATCAGTTTAACATTGTTGAAGGCTAATGATAATTTATTCTGCATTATCTTAGTCATAATATTTCTTACTGGGCTAGTTGAGCTCACCCTTTCTTTCACTGTTCTCTTCAGAAAATGAGAACGTAGCTGGGGCAAGTCGGGGAACGGAGTGATGGTTCGAATGATAGTATTAGTTAGTAGTCCTCACTATTCTATGTAATAGTGTGTTAATAAATGTAATAAGGACTCTTTTTGAGTATGAATACTCTCTAGAAGATAATATTTGTATTCAAACTCACAGTTTATGTTTTGTCGTATTGTGCACGACAGTTGTATTAGTAAGTTGTATTTGTATTCTGTACTATGTATCTGACGACCCAAGATGGGTGATGTATACTTAATTTTGGGGGTGTCACACACACACACACACACACACACACATATATATATATATATATAACTAATAAATTTAAACCCGAGCTCCATTACAAAACGTGTTTTCAAGCGCTCCTTGCTCCTTGATCTCCGATTCTTCAATATAATTCTAATTAATCCTACTACATAAACTATTTACGATAAATAAAAATCTTGATCAGCGGTCAATGTGAAGTACATAGGAGAAAAATAGAATTTACATCGAGAAAAATTAGAGAAGACAAGGTACACGGACCCCATTTAATTAAACTCATACATTCATTCATCCGACTGAAATAAAATACAATCACATTTGTCAATGGTACATAATCAATCTCATTTATTATCATACATATCATCATATGCATCAATAAATCACATTCATCTCATGAATAATAAATTCAATCCATATATGCATCGATATCAATTTAAAGGGCAAAAGTTTGCTAATATTTAGTTTTGAAAACAAAGTAAACTATTTTATTTTAATCAAAAACTAAATCCAAATTAAACAATTTAATTTTAGCAATCTGAAATCATATTCTAGATAAAATAAACATCTTTATTTTAAACTTTTATAAATTAAATAAATCATTGATTTAATTAAAGATAGCAAAAAAATTATGTTCCTGGGGTGTAGCGCGGCCGCACCCAGAATGAACTAGGACGCGTCGCGGCCATGCTGCAAGGCCAAAAAACAGATTCTGGGTTAGGGCACGGCTACGCTTCATAATGAACGCGATGCAGAATCAGAAAACTTTTCCAATTTCTCAAAATTCGATCCAATCACATATCATACATACATGGAATTAACAAGATCGACAATTAGCACAAAGTTAGGCTGTGATACTACTGTTAGGTTTCTATATAACGCGATCATGCAATCAAATCACTTAAAAGTAGTGAAAGCGTAATAAAATGAGTTTTAAAATTTTTTATACAAACCATCACCATGATCATGCTTTATGCTTAATTATCAATCTAAACAAAGAAAAAGGAAAATCAGATTCATACCCTTGTAGAATCATGTTTCCTTAGGTACGAGTTCAACTCCTAGTCTTTCGTGCTCTCCTCGAATTTTTCGGGTTAGACTCCTTCCTTTAATAACGTCAGTTATCCAGGCGTTTGGCCTTTAGAGGTGATCCACCAAGGAAGAACAGTTATTCAAGAAGATGGGTGTGTGGCTAAACCCTAATTCTATCTCTATAGAATATGTGTACTCTCCCAACTCTTAGAATTGTTAGTGTAACCCTAATCCATAACAAGACTTTCTTATTTATAGATATAGGCAACCCTCCTAAATCATTTAGAAATAGGGTTTTGATTTAATTAATTATTCTCCTTTAATTAATTAGGCTCCTAATCCAATTAGGAATAATTGAGAGTACTTTTATTAATTAATTTTCAAACTCCTTTAGGAATTTAATAATAATAATAATAATAATAATAATAACACTCCTCTTATTAATTTATATTCAATATTTCCAAAATATTAAGCTATTTAATTTATTCTATCACCATAGATTAAATTAAATACACTTAACTATTATTACGATTATGTCATTTACATCTTAAATAAATATTTTCCTTTTATGGTGTGACCCTTTAGGTTCTCCATATTAAACCGGTTGTGAATAAATGAATTAGAACAATTCTAATATTATTTAAATAAATTAATTAATATATTAGTTTATTTAAATAAATACCATTTATTCTACAATAAGAATAAGCCTCCTTAGCGATTAACGACTTTTCAAATAATATAGATTTTAACATTAATCATAAAAGAACTCTTGAGTAAAAAATTACCGTACAATTCAATCCTTCCACCATACAATATCCCAATTAAATATAAGACATAGAATTACTGTCAAGTCTTATTTTATTTAATTATATGTATTTCGATTCTTAAATGTACAACTCCAAATAATGCAAATTAGAAACTTCTTTCTAATTTCATTTTGCCTTGGCCAAGGACTAATGGGTTATCATTTATCGAATCACATAGGACATTCTATTCTTTTACTAGAAGCGGTAGATTATTTGTTGATCATTCATTATCTCCATGCACAACTTATTATACCCAAATATACCAATTGATATACCCTAAGGGTCTTAAGGGACATTTTAAAGTAAAACTTATCATACACAAGATATTATGATGATATCAAGTTTAAGGATCGTCACTTGTACTTCTATCAATATAGGAATTTCTATTGACAGGAAAATAAAACTCCATTAGGTATTCCTTAGCGAGTCACGTTCAGTAAACTTATTCTACAATAAACACCTACATACTTGCTTTAGTGTCTCCACATAAATAATCATGAGATCAATCATCGTCATCCAATGAGCAAGTAACATATGTATCAAACTATCCGGATTCACTAATCATTTTTTTTAGTAATCCAACGATTGGGAACATTTTAGTTTTTAAGTTATCTAAGAATTTAGATCTCATTAGCATGATCTCATCATTATTATAAAAGAATTGCTTAAAACTATGATTTATCACATATTAAATAATAACATCATTTAGATAAATTAAAACCTTTAATAAATAAATATTTTTATTAATAAATGAATAAGATTGTTACAAAGTATATATTTTATCATATCAAATATGTTTGGCTTGTGTACATACTACTTTTAGCTTATTATTGGTAAACAATTTATTGATAAACAGATTATTATTAGTAAACAGCTTATTAGTAACAACTTATTATTGGTAAATAACTTATTATTTAAAAAGCTTATTGATAAATAACTTATTATTGGTAAAAAAAATTTATTTAAACAACTTATTATTTAAACAGCTTATTGGTAAACAACTTATTATTGATAAACAACTTATTATTGGTAAAAAACTTATTAGTAAATAACTTATTATTTAAACAGTTTATTATTTAAACAACTTATTGGTAAACATTTTATTCTTTAAACAACTTATTATTTAAGCAACTTATTGGTAAATAACTTATTATTGGTAAACAACTTATTATTTAAACAACTTATTATTTGTAAACAGTTTATTATTGGTAAACAACTTATTATTTAAACAGCTTATTGATAAACAACTTATTATTTGTAAACAGTTTATTATTGGTAAATAACTTATTATTTAAAAAGCTTATTGGTAAACAACTTATTATTGGTAAAAAAAAATTACTTAAACAACTTATTATTTAAACAGCTTATTGGTAAATAACTTATTATTGATAAAAGGCTTATTATTGGTAAATAACTTATTAGTAAACAACTTATTATTTAAATAGTTTATTGTTGGTAAACAACTTATTATTGGTAAAAAACTTATTATTTAAACAACTTATTAGGAAATAGCTTATTGGTAAACAGTTTATTGTTTAAACAACTTATTATTTAAACAGCTTATTAGTAAATATCTTATTATTGGTAAATAACTTATTATTTAAACAGATTATTGGTAAATAGCTTATTATTGGTAAACAATTTATTATTTAAACAACTTATTATTGGTAAACAACTTCTTATTTAAACATCTTAATATTTAAACAACTTATTAATAAACAACTTATTGGTAAATAGCTTATTGGTAAACAACTTATTGGTAAACAGCTTATTAGTAAACAACTTATTATTTAAACAACTTATTGGTAAATAGCTTATTGGTAAACAACTTATTATTTAAAAAGTTTATTGGTAAACAACTTATTAGTCCTAATCATATTTAAATATTGGCTTTTTGTTTGTCAAAACTGATTTAAATAGATTATTGGTAAACAACTTAGTGTTCATCATTTTTAAATGTATAAACAAGTTTAAACTATAGCTTAAAATATTATTATTCGTAATGGTATTGTTAACGTCAAGATTCGTTCATGCACCTCAATCACCAATAATGTGTCCAATCCTGCACAGAAACGAAGTCACACGGAGAAATTTGATGGCATGGGCCACCGGGTGATAGCTCCGGTGTGAGAATAAGTACAAGCTGAATAAGATTTAATAATGGAGGCTTAATGCTCTAGTATTGTAAAATAATGTTATACCTGATAATAAGGGTGTAGCCTTATATTTATAGTGATCATACCACCTTCTCCAAGCCCTTCCCCGTATAGGAATAGGATTCCTCATTAGGTAAGATACCTTAATGGGATTAAAGTCAATCTTCTTAAGAAAATAAAAATAGATTGTATTCAGACTCTTTTCTTAGGAGTTAGAAATCAAATATAGTTAGGAATCTTAGATTCCTTAAAATCATCAACTGCCCAAACAGGTTCCCACGTGGGATGTAAGACCCCGAATTTTATGAAATAAAAGTATTCAATTTTTCTTATAATTACAATTCAGTAAATAGTTAAATTGATAAAAAGTTAAAGTTATGGGTGAAATGTGAAAATTTTTCAAAATACACAAGTGGTTATAAAATATTCATTGTTGTCAGGGAATATTCGTTTGGTCGTGGAATATTCTTTCTGTCAGGGAATATTCGTACGACGGCGCAGCCATTTGTGAGCCCCATAACAGAATAACTGTCGGATGAAGAAAACGACAAATTTGAGTTTTTACAAATAACGGCGTAGTTGTTACCGTTAACACTGTTGGAATACCCGGTGGTTAAAATACAGTAATACGCGTTATTGCACAGTAGCACACGGTATTACACAGTATTTTTGAAATTATTGATTCTTACGTAAGATGGCACTATTCAATAATTGTTACAGTAATTACTGTTCAATGTTTTATTTTATTGATTCAATAATTGCTACGTTGAAATTTTATATTATTGTTGTTCAATAATTGTCACTGCACAGTATTTCCCATTATCAGATCAATAATTCATATTATTTGAATAATATTATTAAATAACATTATTGGCAATGTCTAGAAAGTTCTGTCTAAGGAGAGGTTTGGTCACCTAATTGCGCGCCAGTAAGGAGAAATTCTTATTAGAAAGCCCCCTCTTTCCTGGGAACGGCCTGATTGTCATAATTGTGACTCTGTAATATTATTTGTGAATAATTAATTATTGATTCATATGATAAGAAAATATTTATTTTATGTGAATATAAATGAGGGATATATTTTTGTGGTTAAAAAAGAAGGAGTTAATGTTGAGGTTTTTATTAGTATTTTTGTCGGAATGGAGGTATTAAAAATTAGGATTTTTAAGATATTTTGCGGGGGTTATAATTTTTAATCCGACCGTTGGATCGTGGTAATTTTTGGATATGTTATACATATATAAGTTGAGTATATGTCCACAAATTTTGAATCGTTAAAAATAAACGTATGATTTATTATGAATTTTACAAGATGACTGGTTCAGAAATTGTTGAAGTTTCGGAATTTATCATTTTGGTAGAAAATTCTAGAATTGGTGGGCCCCACTCTTGGTTGGTGAAGAAATATGCTGAGATTTTTATTCAAATGTGGTGGGTGGAAATAGTAGCAGGTAAAGCCATCAGGTTGCAGGTTAAGTCTGCTTCGGCGTGCTAATATTTTCCTATAAATAGAGGGCTAAGTTATAATTGAAAATCACACCAGAAACATAAGCTTTCTCTCTTTCTCTCTCTGTATTATGAAACATATTTTGTGAGTATTTAGATACTTTGATAGTTGCTATTCAGTGCAAGTTTCTTTCGACTTTGCATTCCAGTCAGAAATACTGCACTTTTGAGGTAAGGGATAGTAAGGAATTTTAAGGGTTATTATGTTTTTCAGTTCGTAATTCTTCTGACCTTCAGAAAATTCTGAAAAAAATTTGAAATGATATTTTGATGTGTTTTATTGATTTTGTCTAAAAATGGTGATTTTTGGATGTATAGATTAAGAGTTATGAATTTTACGAGAAAAGACTATTTTAAAGGTAACCGCTTATAACTCCTTGTGGTTAACTCCAAAATTGATGAAATTTTTATTAGAAGTATATCTATATAATATCAGTGTACTCTGTGAATTTCGGAATTTTTGGATAAAATTACAATTTATGATAAATGTCTAAATATTCGGCTGTTTTGGCCATGTGAAAAATAGTAAATGAGTTTTAAAAATTCTGAGAAAAATATATGTTCAATATGGAACTATATTCTGCTAAATCCCAGAAAAGAAATATTTTTGGAACTGATTTGGTATTTTTCATGAAAATAGTCTAGTTATGAGTAAATGAATTAAATATGTTATGTGAAGTAAGAAAATTGGAAAATATGATTTTATGGCTTGAGAATCATACATGAGTTATATGCAGATTTTTGATGAGGGTTTTGGTTATTAGTGATGAAATCTTATGAGTTTGACATTTTAGAATGATTAAATGTATTATTTAATAAAGTATAAACAATTAAAATAAATTGTTTATAAGCTTAAGAAATATTATTCTTTCAATATCATTATACCGAAATATTGGTATGGATTTTATTGTGGAATTTTTACCTTTTTCATGTCGAGTTACTATTCATAAATTACTATTCACGAGTTACTATTCATGAGTTACTATTCACGAAGTTACTATTCATGAGTTACTATTCATGACAAAATTGATTTTTTTTCTAACCAAATTATAGTTGATTTATGAATATTACTCTTGAGATTAAATCTAGATATTTTGATTATATTGATTTTACTATTATATATAACATTTTTATAACCTTAATGATAATATTTCTCTTTGACTTGAGTGTAAAGATGGGTATATTTTTGGTATGATCATGACTATGGATTCCCTTTGGCCAGTAGTGCAAAGTTGAATTGTTGACTGGTATGATCATAACCATTAAATTTATATTTGAATATCTTTAGCTTAAGTGCAAAGGTGAAATGATCAACATGGTTATAATTATTGTTTATATAAATTCTGAAATGATTATATATTTCTTTGAGATATTAATATATTTGGCCTGTAGTGCAAATATGAACTGTTGAGGAATATATTTGGCCTGTAGTACAAATATGAACTGTTGAGGAATATCTTTGGCCTGTAGTGCAAAGATGAATTGTTGATGAATATCTTTGGCCGTAGTGTAAAGATGAAATATTGATGAATATCTTTGGCCTGTAGTGCAAAGATGAACTGTTGTTGAATATCTTTGGCCTGTAGTGCAAGGATGGTCTGTTGATGAATATCTTTGGCCTGTAGTGCAGAGATGAACTGTTGTTGAATATCTTTGGTCGTAGTGCAAAGATGGATTTATTAGTATGATTATGAACAAGAACTGTGATTTGGTATAACCATGATCTTTGATGTTTCAGGTAAAGACAGGTGATTAAAATATTCTTCGTCCTGGGTGCGACGAAAAATTTAGAATCACAATTATGATTATGAGTTATTCATATGATTGTGGAAAAGAACTGTTGAGTGATGTTACAGGGATAAAATATTGTTGGTGGATTTTTAACATGGAGAAGATTATAGACTTTATGGTCTATTTGACTCTTCTAATGGATTGCACGTTCCGCTGCAACTATGGTTGAAATTTTTTATCATCTACCATATGTTCTAAATCTCTGATTTATTACTGATGAAGACTATTGATAATTTATTTATCTTTAGTCATGATATTCTTTACTGGGCTAGTTGTGCTCACCCTTCTGTTCACAATTCCTTTCAGGTAATAAGAGTGTAGTTGGGTTGAGCGGGAGTAACAGGGGAATAGAACGGTGGTCATCATTTAGGAGTTATATTTGGTGAATCATCTAGGGTGAAGCGAACCGAACGTTGAAAGGGTGTTTTGCCACTGTCATACAAGATGTCTAATGACATACAACATCGTGTCATCATAAGACAGGATTGTGCTCATCCACTTGCTGAGTATATTTACGAGCACTACCTATATAATCTTGGTGTTTGTTTGAAGTATAATTCTCAATTAGAGACAGTGGAGATAATGATAAGTCAAAAGAAGACTCACCATTGGGAAGAATATAATAGTAATCTTCTCGTTTTTCTTTGGGGTATATTGGGTCAACCAAGGATAATTCTGTGGCCTTATGATATCTATCACAACCTAGAAGCATGGTCTCCCATGTACAAAGGTTTCCTTGAGCACTTCCCAAATATTCTAATTTCTAAAACAGTTTTTGACTATACCTTTATGTAAGGTGTCATTGTGAGGTGCTGTCCACGGTTAGGACATGAGTCACATTTGATATATATTTGTATCCAAACTCACAGCATATGTGTTGTTGTATTTTGCACGATAATTGTTGTAATAAAGTTGTAGTTATTTTCTGTACCATGTATTTGGCGACTCAGAATAGGTTGGATGGAATAGACCTGTTTTGGGGGCATCACATGGGATAATTACCTCCATGCGGACTTTGGCCCACCGTATCATCTGGGCCAAAATAACTTAAAATAAGAGAGTTCATCAATTAGTCATGAAAGATGTTAATTCATCCCGAAAAATGTTGTCCGTTTGGGAGGACGATGATCCGTCCCGAAGGATGTTATCCGTTTGGGAGGAAAGTGACCCGTCTCGAAGGATGTTATCCATTCGAGAGGACGTTCACTCGTCCCGAAGGATATTATCCGTTCCGAAGGACGCTGGTCCTTCCCGAAGGATGTTATCCGTCCCGAAGGATGTTATCCATTCGAGAGGACGTTGATCCGTCCTGAAAGATGTTTGGGTGTTCGGGAGCACCATCTGCTGGTCGATCTCCTTCCTTTGCAATAGTAAGGCTTTCAATGCATCATCGGTCTCCCAGGCCTTCTTCGCCAAGATCGACCTTCTCTCATCCTGGCAATCATCTTTGGGACGTGTTCGGGATGGTGCGTCCCCAACACGGTCCTTAGCATTTACTTCTTTACTAGCGGTTGAGAACAGTCTTCATCAAGGACCGCATGTAGACCTGGCAAACATGGCCCAAGCCCGCGAGCCGGGCCCGCCCGCCTGCCACGGGCCGGGCTATGGGCTGCAATTTTTTAGCCCAAAAACATCCGGGCCTTTTTGGCCCGGCCCGGCCCGTGGCCCGTAACTTTTTTTTTTAAATAAAATATTGCTTATGGGTTGTGAGACTTAAACACAAGACTTATAAGTAAATAAATAAGAGTTCAAACCAACTAAGCTACAACTATTTATTTTTAATACAATCTTCAATATATTATTTCTTTACTTTTGTTCAAATTTTACTATTCTTAAAAAGTAAATGTTTATTGATGTTTATATTACTATATATTTTCTTCATTTCTTGCATCAAAACAAGACATTTATTCTCACAGTAAATGATTTACATCCCTTATATTACTATATATTTTCTTGCATCAAAACAAGACATTTATTCTCACAGTAAATAATTCATTTATTAGTATGCTTAAAACAACTCGAACAAGTGTTCATTTATTTCCAGAGAAATTATATGATTCAGGAACAACTTGGTATTAAATTCCATGATTTAACTCATAAATAACAAAGGACCAATAACCCAGAAACAAATTTAAATAAATAATATATAGTAAAAATTTGGAAAAAGTAAAAAGTTCCTAGTATCCTAAGTTCCTAACCTACGAAAAGTATTACAAATATCAAAAAGGCAAAAATAGTATAATAGCTTCCCCACTACGTACTTCATTGGATCTAATTAATGTTGGTAATTAATTAATAATACTAATTTATAATACTATTAAAAATTTAATTGATTGAGATATGTAGTTAATGTAAGTAATTAATTAATCGTGTCTGTTTGTATTATTGTTTATTATTAATTATTTTATTATTTTTAATATTTATTATTATTACTATTTCTGGTGTAGCAAAGAGTTTGCAAAAAAATTAATAAATAAAGGGAGAAGCCCGCGGGCCGGGCCGGGCCGCGGGCCTCACATTTCTAGCCCACCAAAACCCGGGCCATTTTGGCCCGGCCCGCCTGTTTGCCAGGTTTAACCGCATGCCCTATCCTTCAATAGGGCCACGGAGTTGGCGTCATGAGACCCCAACCGTTCAAAATTGACGGCTCTAGCCTGTGTTTGGCTGAACCCCTGTTGGTCGATTTAACGATCAAATAAATACGCGCAAATATACGCGGTCTAAAAAGTATTATAATAAAAATTAGAGTGTCGAACACACGAGGAATTATTACTAATATTTACCAAATACCTACTTTATATCGCTTAAGTCTTATTTAAACAGTTAAATAAAAGATGTGTAATTAATCTCGTTAAATCTAATTATCAAAGCCAGTAAATGGATAACGATTGGTATCTAAGGCGCTACAAGCTAAGATCATAACTTCACCCCACACTAGCATTTTGTCAAACACTTGGTGTGCTATGTTTCATCAAACTTCCTAACTTTCTCTCTTTGGTCTTAGTGGTCACGGCGGATTGTCGACCGAGAACACACAAGTGCTCATACACCTCTTCTGAGGTATGTATAAACCTATTCTCTCTAGATCCACCTGATAGTGAATAGAATAGAAATGAACATCCAAGCTAGGTAATAATCCTACTCATTCCTATGCGAATTAACCATAACAAGGAATTAAAGTAAAGGTTCTCAATTAGGTCACACATGGCGCACAGGTATATTCCTATCCTACACATAAATTATGCAGTCGAATCAAGTAAACAAATCATAATCACATGCCAAATATCAAGGTATAAATCTACAGTCCATTTTTTAATTTCTTATAGATTACCAAAATCATCACTAATTTCTTAACAAGAATCATTAAGCATAAATATAGTGATTCAAACCATATGATGCCAACCAAAGAGATAATATATTCAATTCAAATTAATAAAGGGTTCCATTATAACCTTAGAGCCAATAATTAGTTCATAGCTCTTAAAACATAAGTAGCAATATATACAACATTTATAGATTACAAAACCAAAAGAAATAACTAGAGAAGAATAAACTCTGTCGAAGCTTTCTTCAATCTCCAAGAACTCCAATCAATTCATGTTTTCCAATCCATGTTGCTAATTGCTCTTGAGCTCCATTGAATCCCAATCCTCTCTTTAATCTATGTGTTATCACAACCTATATACAAGCTAAAGAGAAACTATACTAAGCTATGCTAAGGAGATAAGAGAGTGAGAGAGATGGAGAAAAGATGGTAGATATGGAGATATGTAAGAGAAGGAGGTTTCCAACTAATATATATGCAACCCTTCTCCTGTTTAGGTCGTTTCCACTTGTTACTGTCTAAAAACAGGATGTGGCGCTGCGGCGACAAGATTAAGCCTTGGACTGGTGCTGCAGCGCCTGGTCAAGGGCACAGGGTCAATTAGTGGCGCTGCGGCGTCAGTCTTATGAAGGAACTGAGGCGCCGGGGCCCAAAAGGTTGGTAAGCTAACACATGGGGAGCACTACGACGCTAGTTTTGTACTAAGAACCGACGCTCCGGCGCTGCAGCGCCAATGTTACAAAAATGCCCTTTTTACACCTGAAAGCTGAAAATGACCTAATAATCCCTACAAAACATATATAACACAAAAAAATAACAATACAATATAAAAGCAATAAAAAGTAATAAGAACATGCAACTTCTTAAGTATAAAAGTATTCGATTCGCGGGTATAAATCTCACTCATCAAACCCCTTAGTTGATAAGGAGGGGGGTCCGCCGTGGACTAGTCACGTGATGAGATCGTCTTCCTGCTACTCACCATGATGCTAACCGAAACAGCTTTGCGATTGAAAATTACGTAGAACTAAAAAGCCCTCCTTTTAGTGCACACGTTAACGTTAAGATTCATCCACACGCCTCAATCACCAATAGCGCGTCTAATCCTGCACAGAAATAAAGTCAAACGGAGAAACTTGACGGCATGGGCAGCCGGGGGATAGCTCTGTTGTGAGAATAAGTACAGGTTGAATAAGGTTTAACAATGGAGACTTAATGCTCTAGTGTTGTAAAATGAAGTTGTACCTGATAATGAGGGTGTAGTTTTATATTTATAGCGATTACACCGCCTTCTCCAAGTCCTTCCCCGTATAAGAATATGATTTCTCATGAGGTAAGATACCTTAATGAGATTAAAGTCAATCTTCTTAAGGAAAGGAAATTGGATTGTATCTGAACTCTTTCTTTAGAAGTTGGAAATCAAATATAGTTAAAAATCTTAGATTCCTTAAAATCATCAACTACCCAAACAAGTTCCCACGTGGGGTAATTACCTCCATGCGGACTATGGCCCACCATATCATTTGTGCCCAAATAAACACGCCCTAACAGGTATAATAGTTCAAGCGTTCAATTCTTTAACTAATCATGGAAAAAACAAACATAACACGAAATTATTTTAAGTTATCACATGAATAATCTCATAAAAAAACAAACATGTCACTAAGACTATTTAATCATATGATTAATAATCTTGCTATTAGAATTATATGGATTATAATTCTGATATTATAATTCTTGCAAATAAATATGACCTAAAAATAATTAAAAAATTAGCGCATGCATAAGAATTATTTTCATATAAAGATGTAATTCATGTAATCTTCAGAAATCTTATACAATAGGTAATACGAACACAAAAGTAAAGACATTTTTAAACCTCAATTCATATTCCCACATGGAGTTTATCTTTATTGACCCTAAGCATTATCATTTAAGACTGTTATACTAGTGAGCGTAAAATTAAGTGTGCACCAAATTGAGGTTGAAGAGTGATGATGGTGTGGGGAGCATGCGCATAAGACGGTGAAAGTACAAACGAAAATCGTTGTAAAATCATGGCCATTGCCATTTTAGCTTCCAACATTGCAAAATTTTGACCAATGCAAATTCGAGGTCCCCAACTAAAAGGAAAATATGTGACTCTCCCCTTTGTTGCCTTTAGCACACCTTCAGAAAATCTTTCTGGATTGAACTCCTTAGCATCATCACCCCATATTTCTTGGTCGTAATGCAATAAAATCATGGGTAATTGAAGAACGACTCCAGCAGGAAGAGATATTTCTCCTAATTTTATTTCTTCATATATAGTTCGACCAAGTGCAACTAGCGGTGGATACAATCTTAGAACCTCAAGCAAAATCATATTTACCTGTTAAACAAATAATAAAATTAATAATATGCAAATTGTTACATTTTATTTTTGAGACTAATTACGCTGCAAAAATTGGTTCAAGAGTGACTTGATTATTTAATCTGCATCAAACAAAGGTAATTTGCGACTGTTTGCAAATACTTATAGTAAGTGTGGAATATATGTAAACCTTCCATACTTCCATGACATAAGATTTTTTTTAGTTTAAAATTTAATAATATGAAGGTGAAATAGATATTGGAATTGAAATTCGAAATGTATGTCCACATGTTTTCTTGAACATTAGTATAAAAGAAAAACTTACGACTTTCAGGTGATTTAATCCGTCAAGATCGGGTTTGTTGTTTCCAAACGCCTGCAAAACCTCTTCTTTAGCACGCTTTTGCCAATCTTGATGTTGACTTAATAAAATCATCGTCCACACAAGCAGATTTGAGGTTGTCTCTTGTCCCGCAAAATAAAATAGCTTACACTCTTCAATAACCTCATCTATGGTCATTCCAAAATTTTTATTACCATGTTGTTTAATTTCTTTGGAATTGGATTCCAATAATATACCCAATAAGTCATCCTGACTACATTCTCCAGCTTCCATTGCCTGCAAACGCTTGTTGATGATACTCTTTAGCGCAAGTTTCACTTCTTTAGCGATCTCTTTCATCCTTTTGTTTCTTTTGGTTGGCAAAAATCTTTAATGGGGAAATTACCAAGTTTAATAAATGTACAAAAATGGGGAAATTAAGGAATTACTAGAATTTAATTTTCCTTATCTATCCCAAGAGATATCATTACCTCATTCCAGGGAGGTATATTGTCTGTGAAGCCTGAATTATTAACTCAGCTTGTTCTCTTTGGAGTTGAAATATCTTTCTACCTTCTTCATAGCTACTGCCAAATGCTGTACGCGAAATAACATCGCTTGTAAAAGTTTCTAAATAAGGAAATACATCCAACTCAAATTGCCCCTTTGTAGAAACCATCTCTTCCCATTTGGTCATGATCTCACTCGAACTCAAATAAATGGCAGGGAGCATATTCTGCAAGGAGAAAAATTCAAAAAATATAGTATAATATCAACATCAAACTTACAAAAAAACTACATGCCTTAACATTACATCTAAATATATATACTATCTTCAACCTTAAAAGTAGGGTCATTCCTGAGCACGGACGACCACCCTGGCCCGATCAAAGAGGTCCCAAATATATATATATATATATATATATATATATATATATATATATATATAGTAAGGATCAAGTGCATACTCCTTATCTTACTCACCCATGCTCATCCACTTTAGCGACGGACCCGGCGACGGTTCGGTCATACAACCGTCGTCTATACTTTTAATGACAGACAACATATAACGTCGTTAAAAGTATAGACGACGGTTGTATGACCGAACCGTCGCCGGGTCCGTTGCTAAAAGGGGTGAGCACGGGTGAGTAAGATAAGGGGTATGCACTTGATCCGGACCGTATATATATATATATATATATATATATATATATATATATATATATATATATATGATTTTGAATATTTGATTGAAGATTTTACCTCTAAGAATACTAGAAGAATTATTTTTCAATGAATATACTTTTATATATTTTGTTGTAATCGAAATTCTTATATATTTTGCTATAATCGAACTATTATGTTTTAAGCTTCCGAAAGACACTTTTTTTAATACAATTTTTTCTTTTTATTTATTTATTTTTACTTTTTTTGGGGGTGAAGACAAATTTTTTGAAAAGTATCTCGTTTTTATTTTTCACCCGGACACCAAAATCTCAATAACCACCCTACTTAAAAGTTTGAACTATTTAGAAGAAACAAGACAAGTAATTGGGATTAGAGATGACCTTCAATTTCTCAAGATGGAATGCAGGGTTGATGAGTTTCCTGTGTTTGGCCCATCTGTCACCCTCAGCATCTACTAGTCCAGTTGCAAGCAATTTTGATAAAGGATTACCTCCCCTAGGCTTTTGGAACAGATAAACCTTGGTAAAGATTTGTTTGATATGATCAGGGTCCATTATGTGAACCATTGGTTTTGGTCCAAGCCATAAAAATGAGTTCTTTCCTGCAATGTAATTATATTAATATTAGTTATGAATTTTATTATTAATTATATTTAATTTATTAATTATATTAATATAAGTACAACTATATTCTAAAAGTCCTAATTAAATATTTATTCTATATTTAATTAATTATTTTAATAATTAAATAATAAAATTTTATTCATATCGTTGTACTTGGATTGGTGAGCTTGTTATTCAAAATCAACAAACTTGCTAGAAATTAAAAAAACAAAGAGATACATCATGTTCGACTAAAATAGTCTTATTTTTTATTTTTTGACGTAGATTCTTATAATCTTAAATTTTAAAATTAATTTGATAATTCATATAAATTTTGAAAACAATACAATATTTTTATATTTAATAATATTTTTTACATATTTTATGTTATTATAATTATATTAATTAAAATTAAATAAATTTATGTTAATATTGACTTTAAGAATTTGACAAATTAACCACAAAAAGTCAAAAAACATACTCTTTTTGTGTGTCGGATAAAGTTTACATGAAGATATGTAATTTAGTCCTAAAACAACAATGAAATAATGAAGAAAAAAAAAAATCGATCTATAAAAACACAAGAAAAAATCAAAAAATAAAATAGGACTCTTATATTCTGGAAGAGGAATAAAACTCGACATAAAATGATATTTAATAAAATGTCAAAAAATGTTGTAAAAATATCAGTTTCCAATAAAAATCATCTTCTTTTTCTGATGAAAAAATAGCAGTTAATATTTATATGAAATTATAAATCAAGCTAAAACTTGTGAGACAATAATTACATACCATATGTTTGGATGGTTTTATAGTTGAGAGGAATGATGCGGGGAATAATATCATCAGAGAGATTGATAGGTTTTGATTTGGCTTCTTTTATCATCATAACCATATCTTTCAAGTCTCCAAAAAATAATCTATAAGAGTTTCCATTGAAACCCTGATTTCTCAGGTACTTTTCAAGCTTTCTTGGCCTCAACCAAACCCAATTGAAAATTCTCCATCCCAATATCACCACAACAATTGCACAAAAGCTTGCAATTAATTTCAAAAGTAATAACTCCATGAATAAAAGAAGAGAGAGAGAGAGGTACGAGAAGGAGTAAGACTGTAAGTCTGTAAGAGAGAGAAAGTTTGTTGTATTAGTGGATGAAAGAGTACAGAAAGATAGGGTGATACATATATATATATAGAGAGAGAGCCGACCCAGTCCGGACGCCCGAATTTTGTTAAAATACGGAATTTTTTTAATTTTTTTTTTGGTTTTTTTTAAAACAATTTTAGACCTGTTTTGTTATATGTATCTAAATTACACTCAAAATATTATATTATAGAAATATTCAAGTTTCATAAAATATTAAACTTTTTTTTAATTATTTTAAAAAAAAAACCGTATTTTAATACCGTCCGAACTGGATCCGAACTCTATATATATATAACTGATATTTTTATATGTTAAAATAATATTTTTACATGAGTTTTTTTTATATTAAAAAGTAATTCACTCATAATTTATATGAGAAAAAATATATAAAAATATTAATTTTTTATGTAAAAATATCGATTCTTTTTATATATGTAATATAGTAGAGCTTGCCTTTTGGTGATGGAAGTAGATAATTTCTTGATGGTGTTTGAGCGTAACAGGTGGAGACGTGGAGCAACTTCCACCATATGAATACAATGCTTAAATAGTAAATAAAGTACTTGTTTTAGACATCATTTTTAAAATTAATAAACATATATATTTAGACCAACGTTGAGATTAATTAATATTAAATTATATATAGTTTATGATAATCTATTTAATTATAAAAGTTAATAGAAGACGTTTATCGTAAGACGGAACAAGTATTAACGTGTTGCACAAATTTCAAAAAATATTAAAATAATATTTTAATATTAGATTTTTTATGTTCCATTAAAAGAGATGTAATTATTTATTAAATACAAAAGATATGTTTTTATTTTATGTTTATCCATCAAACATAATATTTAAATAATTTCGGAACGTTTATATAATTCGTATCACATGCACCAGAAGAAGAGTTAGAAATTATGGTGGAAGTTTACTTTAACAATCCTTGGACGTTTTCTTGTACGAGACAATTTTCTTGTACGCATCATAGTTTTTAAACTTTTCTTTTGCCCTTTTCGTACTCTACATCATGAAAATAGACCATAAATAATCATTATCTCTTGGACATTTTTAGTGTCTGTTTTACTGACGAAGTTATGCAATTTGTAGTGAAATTAATGAAGTATTTTTCAAATATAATTTTTTTGGTAAAAATATTTTTATAAGAAATTAGTTAAAATAGAACTTGGTTACATAATTATTGTAAATGTGCTTTTAAAAATATAAATGATAAATTGGCGGATAAAATTTTATTACTTTTTAACAATTTAAAAATAACTTTATACGTTCGGTTTATGCTAGAAGTGCTTGAGCCAAAAGTATAAATTTATACTTTAACTAAAAATATTTTTGAATCCAAATCTCTACATTTTAAAGGTGATTTTGAAAAGTTATCAAATTAAAATATTTTTACATATAAATTGAAAATGATTTTATTTCACACAAAAACTCTCCCAAATGGACTCTTAGACGTGTTAAAATTTGTCCATAACACATTTACCGTTAAATTAAAACCTTCATATTATTGCCAATATTAAACTTGACTCATCACTAGCTAGTTAAATTAGCACTCAACAAGTAACTGATCAAAATCTAAAAACTGCATGCATCGAGCCAAACTGACAACAAATCAAATCAAATCAAAAATTTTAAAACCAACATGCTGACAGTTGCTAATCAAAAAAATCAGAGCTGAGTCCGCCGATTCCGGTTCGCACCCATGAAAAAGCCGAAATCGACCGAACCGACTGAATATATAAAGTTATAAATTAAATATATATATATATATATATATATATATATATATATATATATATATATATATATATATATATATATATATATATATATATAAAAACATAATTATACATAAGATATAATTTTACTTGTACACAATAAAACTCAAATTTTAATATATGATACAATATTAATTTACCATGCTAGAAAATTTAAAGATTAATGGATGTTTGTTTTTCATGTGTGCTTAATCTCCTTTTGAGTTCTTT
Organism: Panax notoginseng; assembly: GCA_016801055.1. NCBI lineage: Eukaryota > Viridiplantae > Streptophyta > Magnoliopsida > Apiales > Araliaceae > Panax > Panax notoginseng. Next base: position 43,040,431 of record CM029021.1, on the reverse strand, counting down.
ATTAATATTTTGGGCTTAAGTTGTCATGGGAAGAAGTTTAAAAGTCTTATTTTTAATGATTCTAGTAGTATAGTATAGTAAATTGTGTTTGGTTATTCGATGATTTAATTTTTATATTTGATTATTCATTTGTTCTTGGTTAAAATCGTCTGTTAGGATGTAATTATTTGAGTCTAGTCAACGTGTAGTCCAACTTATTTAATGGATTGAATTTGGTGTTGGCCCATATACATTTATTATTTATTTGTTCAAATAATAGGAGAGTTTTTATTAAAGTAAAATCGTATTTTCTTATTTGGTGGGATACGAAAATCTAACTTGAGAAGGAAGCAATCAATCATTAATTGCAATTATAAGGTGATTCTGAAAAAGACTGCTACTCCTAGTTAGATTCGGGTGAACATAACTTCTATAAATACAGCAACAAACAAGGATTGGAGGATAGACACACTAGTATATGACACAAATAAATAATTTGTACTATCCATATTATTATAGTGGATTTCTTCTCTCTCTCCGTGATTTTTTTCCAATTGACTTCACATAAATTCTTGTATTCATATTTTATCTCTTACAATGATGTGTGTGTAAGACCCCAAAATTATTAATAAATAAAATTTAATTTCCTCTATTTATTATTCTGAAATAGTAAGGGTTGATTTGATTAATGTGGTTAGTTATGGGTAAAATGCGCAAATATTTTAAATAAGCAAGTGGTTATAAAATATTCATTGTTGTCGGGGAATATTCGCTTGGTCGTGGAATATTCTTACTGTCGGAGAATATTCGTACGACGGCGCAGTTTTTTGTGGGCCCCATAACGGAAAACGATTAGATGAAGAAAACGACAAAAATAAGTTGTTTATAAATAACGGCGTAGTTGTTACCGTTAATACTGTTGGAATACCCGGTGGTTAAAACACGGTAATACGCGTTGTTGCACAGTAGCACACGGTATTGCACCAATTATTGATTCTTACGTAAGAAGGCACTACTCAATAATGGTTACAGTAATTACTGTTCAATATTTTATTTTATTGATTAAATAATTGCTACGTTGATATTTTATAATTGTCACTGCGCAGTATTTTCCATTATCGGAGCAATAATTCTTATTATCTGAATAATATTATTAGATAACATTATTGACAATATCTAGAAAGTTCTGTCTAAGGAGAGGTTTGGTCATCTAATTACGCGCCAGTAAGGAGAAATCCTTATTGGAAAGTCCCCTCTTTCCTGGGAACGGCCTGGTTATCAGTACTGTAATTCTGTAATATTATTTGTGTATAATTAATTATTTATTTATATGATGAGGAAAATATTGATTTTATGTGGATATAGATGGTGAAAATTTTTAATGTGACAATTGTTGAAAATTAATATTTTATTTTTTTTGATAAAATAATTTATTTAAATATATTATTTTAATAATATATTGATGGTGATATTTTTACAATGAATGTGGGATATATGAGTATATGAGGAGGAAGAGTATTTTTGTGACATTAAATGATTAACACATGTTTTGTGTGTTGGTGGACACAATTCTTGACCGAAAATTTATTATTGACTGTAAAATCACCCGTTTGTGGATTTCGGTCAATTTCTGTTTGGAATTTAGAAAAACTTTCTTCTGCAAAGTTGTAAAGAATTGAATTTCTTATAAAAACTTGCGAGATTCGAATTTTCTGATAAATGGCTATTTATTATGAATTATTGAAGTTCTGAAGTTCCGAAATAATTAATTTTTGAAAGTTTTATTTATTATTTTGAAGAAAAACGTTTTTTGCCATTTAAGTGGGCTAGCATGTGATATAAATGGGCTGAGATCAGATGTCTAGAGGTGGGCTAAGGAAAATTTGATAAATATATTAATATTATATTAAAATTTCTGCTTTGGTGTTCTAAGCATTTTCCTATAAATAGGGTGCTTAGGTTAGAATTGAAAATCACACCAGAAACACAAGTTTCTCTCTATTTCTCTATCTATATCGAGCGTATTCTTGTGAGTATTTGATACTTTGAGTGTTGCTATACGGTGCAAGTTTCCTTCAGCACTATATCTAGTATTCCAGTCAGAAGTACCGTCTTTCCGAGGTAAGGGATGTTATTTCTTCTTAAATGATATTATTTTCTTCAATATCATTATGCCGAAGTATTGATCTGAACTTTTTATCAAATTTAGAACTTTTCATGTCGAGGTTACTATTAATGAGTTACTATTCATGAGTTATGTAAGACCCCAACTTATTAATAAATAAAATCAAATTTTTTTCTAAATATTATTGTGAATAATAAGGGGTTAATTTGATATAATACTTTGGTTATGGGTGAAATGTACAAATTTTGCAAAATAAGCAAGTGGTTATAAAATATTCATTTTGTCGGGGAATATTCGTTTGGTTGTGGAATATTCTTGCTGTCGGGAATATTCGTACGACGGCGCAGCCTTGTGTGGGCCCCATAACGGAAAGCGATTGGATGAAGAAAATGACAAGTATAAGTTGTTTATAAATAACGGCGTAGTTGTTACCGTTAATACTGTTGGAATACCCGGTGGTTAAAATATAGTAGCACACGGTATTGCACCAATTATTGATTCTTACGAAAGAAGGTACTACTCAATAATTGTTACAGTAGTTACTGTTCAATATTTTATTTCATTGATTCAATAATTGCTGCATTGATATTTTATATTATTGTTGTTTCAATAATTGTTACTGCACAGTATTTCACATTATCAGATCAATAACTCATATTATTTGAATAATATTATTAGATAACATTATTGGCAATGTCTAGAAAGTTCTGTCTAAGGAGAGGTTTGGTCATCTAATTGCGCGTCAGTAAGGAGAAATCCTTATTGAAAAGCCCCCTCTTTCCTGGGAACGGCCTGGTTGTCATAAATGTGATTCTGTAATATTATTTGTAAATGATTAATTATTGATTCATATGATAAGGAAATATTTATTTTATGTGGATATAAATGAGGGATATATTTTTGTGGTTAAAAATGAAGGAGTTAATGTTGAGGTTTTTATCAGTATTTTTGTCAGAATGGAGGTATTAAAAATCAGGGTTTTTGAGATATTTTACGGGGGTTATAATTTTTAATCCGACCGTTGGATCGTGGTAATTTTTGGATATGTTATACATATATAAGTTAAGTATATGTCCACAAATTTTGAACCGTTAAAAATGAACGTATGATTTATTATGAATTTTACGAGATGACTGGTTCAGAAATTGTTGAATTTTCGGAGTTAATCATTTTGGTGGAAAATTCTAGAATTGGTGGGCCTCACTCTTGGTTGGTGAAGAAATGTGCTGAGATTTTTATTCAAATGTGGTGGGTGGAAATAGTAGCAGGTAAAGCCATCAGGTTGCAGGTTAAGTCTGCTTCGGCGTGCTAACATTTTCCTATAAATAGAGGGCTAAGTTAGAATTGAAAATCACACCAGAAACAAGTTTTCTCTCTTTCTCTCTATAGATTATTGAGTGTATTTTGTGAGTATTTAGATACTTTGAGAGTTTCTATTCATCAGAGCAAGTTTCTTTCAGTCTTATACAGGTATTCCGACCAGAAGTACTGATATTTTGAGGTAAGGGATATTATTTTCTTCTTAAATGATATTATTTTCTTCAATATCATTATGCTGAAATATCAACATGAGTTTTTATCAAATTCGGAACTTTTTGTGTCGGGATTACTATTCACGTATACGTTACTATTCACGTATACGGCACTATTCACGAATACGACACTATTCTCCGAAAAATAAAATTTTTCCTTTTTGTCCAAGATGTCTATTATGGTTACTATCTTTGATTGTATCCATGTTTTGATCTTTATTTTTGAATTCTGCTTCACAATTGATTATTATGAAGTATTATTGATCTTGGATAAACTGTTATACGAATCCCTACTATTTTTCCTTCTGTCTCACTGGATTCATTTTCTTTAAGATATTTTTCATCATCCTCAGTCCTAAATGATGATATTACTGAATATCTTTGGCCTGTAGTGCAAAGATGTATGATTACTTGATGAATATCTTTGGCCTGTAGTGCAAAGATGAACATGTGTTGAGATGAACATGACTGACAGGTGATACAAATGAATATCTTTGGCCTATAGTGCAAAGATGAATATTTGGATAAAGATGGTTATTAATTGATGTTACAGGGATAAAATATTGATGATGGACTTTTAAATCTTAGAAGATAGTAGAATTCATTCTCTACCTGACTCTTCTAATGGTTTGTTGTTTCCGCTGCAGTTGTTGATCTAAAACTTGTTGTCGATTATATTCTATCAGATTTTTTCCTGTTGAATACTAATGATAATTTGTTGTATATTATCTTAGTCATAATATTCTTTACTGGGCTAGTTGAGCTCACCCTTTTCCTTTTTGTTCCATTTTTCTTCTCAGGAGGTGAGAACATAGCAGGATCTAGTCGGGGTATGGAGTGATGGTTCTAGAAAGATGTTTTAGCAGTCCTCACTATTTCTGTAAAATAGTGTTTGAATAATTGTATTGAGGACTTATTTGAGTGTGGATATTGTCTAGAAGACAATATTTGTATTTAAACTCACAGTATGTGTTGTCGTATTTTGCACGACAATTGTATTATTGAAGTTCTAGTTTGCTTTCTGTACCATGTATTTGGCGACTCAGAATGGGTGTTGTATACCTATTCTGGGGGCGTCACAGTTGGTATCAGAGCTTAGGGATATGATCCCTGGCTGAGATATGAGACAAGAACTAGGAGGGGAGAGACGGGGAATTCCTTCGCTAGTATGACCTGACTAAGTTTATTTGGTGTTTATTTGGTCGGTCAGAGTATAGGGATAATATATGACATGACTATTAACCCTTGTTTTATGGCAGTATTTAAGAATGGCAGCTGAGAACGTTAATAATGGAGTAAATCAGACCGTGGAGACACCTTTAATCACCACCCAGGGGAACGTGCAACAGGAAGGTAATATTCCTCCTGTAAACAACGTTACCGAGCAAACGATGAATGATGGAATGTTTAGGAGCTTTTTGCAGTTCATGCAAAATCAAACGACGGAGACTTGTGTGCAGAATACGGGTGGAAATGATAACAATGCGCGGTTTGTCACAGCCAATCAGTTCAAAGAATTGGGACCACCAGAATTTAAGGGAAAACCGGATCCGATCATGGCGGAAACGTGGGTCAAGCAAATTACCAAGATATTCGATGTCTTGAGATGCACGGAGGAACAGAAGGTTCCATTCGCCACTTTTATGTTCCGCGGTGAGGCATACTACTGGTGAGAGTCTGTGAAGCGTACCCAGCCTGACGCACTCAACATGTCCTGGGAAACATTTCAAAAACTGTTCAATGACAAGTACTTTCCTGAAAGTATTCGTCATATGAAGGAGGTGGAGTTTATCAGACTGGAACAAAACAACATGACGGTGTCCCAGTATGAGGCAAAGTTTGCAGTGTTATCCAGGTTTGCACCTCATTTGGTCGAAAATGAGGAACGAATGACAAGGATGTTTCTGAGAGATCTAAAATTCGAGATTCGACAATATCTTATCTCCCATAAATTTTCTTTATATTCAGATGTTGTAAATAGGGTTCAATTATTAGAGCGAAATAATGAGTATGTGCAACCGAGGGACCACAACCAGGGTCATACCGGTGGCGGCAGTCATCGAAGCAATGAAAACCAGCAGGGAGGAAAACATTCGGACAAAAACGGTAACCACTCTGGTGGTAATCGTGGTCGTGATAATAAAAGGAGCGAGTCGGGAGGAGATTTCAAGAAGAGAAGGTACAACAATGATAACGTGAAGACGTCAGCACAAACATCAACTGTTTCTAGGGGAGGAGAACGACCACCGGTCGTATGTTACAAATGTGGGAAAGAGGGACATATCAGCCTAAACTGCCCACAACAATCCAAGGTATGTTATAACTTTGGAAAGGAGGGTCATATAGCTCGAGAGTGTTCTGTAGCAAAACCAAGTTCAGCGGCGATGGTGACTCCAAAAGCTGTCCCGGATAAGTCAAAATCAGCGGTTCCTAGAAGAGCGTTTGTCGTGACTGGCCAAAACGCAAGAAACCCGAACGAGGTGATCACGGGTAAGCTAATCTTGAATTCTTGTGAAGTTTATACTTTACTAGATACCGGTTCTACCCATTCTTTTATCTCTCCTGCTTGTGCTCAACGTTTAAACTTGACTCCGGAGAAATTGGACTTTGACTTATCTGTTGAAACTCCGTTGGGTGAAACCTTCGTTACATCTACATTTTATAAATCTTGCGTGATCCAAGTTGGCACTATCACATTACCTGTTGACCTTATCTCTTTAAAGATACTTACTTTTGATGTGATTATAGGGATTAATTGGTTAACTACTTATCATGCCAAAATTGATTGTTTTCGTAAGGTTGTTAGTCTTCATATTCCTAACCAACCTGTTGTACGAATTCAAGCAACTAAGCCATTAAAATCAATCACTGTTATATAAAACCATAAAGCCATTCGTTTATTAAAAAATGGATGTCAAGCTTTCTTAGCCCATGTCATGGACTTGAACAAAAAAATACGTCAGATTTGAATGATATTTCTGTTGTTAGTGAATTTCCTGAAGTATTTCCTGAAGAATTTGCTGGCCTAACCCAGAGCGTGATATTGAATTTTTGTATTGATCTTCAACCCGATACAAAATCCATTTCTAAAATCTCATATTGAATAGCTCCTATTGAACTTCAGGAGTTAAAACCCCAACTATAGAAGTTGGTACCCGAGCCTCTATCTGGTGACTTCCTTTGTGGAATGCACCAAAGCCAGACTCTCCGTAAGGGACTCTATATTTGTGTGGTGGTAAAACGATAGGTGCCAATGTGACGTGTTATCCAAGATTGGGATATGAATCACAATTGAGAGCAATCGAAGTCGGTGACCAAAGTACGTAGCTTTCTGGGCTTAACTGGTTACTATCGGAGATTCGTGGAAGGATTTTCTCGAATCGCTACTCCATTAACTTAGCTGACTCAGAAAGATACAAAATTCATATGGAGTGAGGAATGCAAGAAGAGTTTCCAAGAACTCAAGAGGAGACTCATTTCGGCACCTGTTCTGACAATACCATCTGGTTCGGATGGATTTGTTATCTACAGCGATGCTTCAGGCAAAGGGTTAGGATGTGTTCTCATGCAACATGGGAAAGTCATAACCTATGCCTCGCGACAACTCAAAGAATATGAGAGGAATTATCCTACTCATGATTTGGAGTTAGCAGCAGTCGTTTTCGCGTTGAAGATCTGGAGACACTACCTGTATGGGGAGAAAGTGGAGATCTATACAGATCATAAAAGCCTCAAATATTTCTTCACCCAAAAGGAACTCAACATGCGGCAGCGACGTTGGCTCGAGCTGTTGAAAGATTACGATCATACCATCCAATATCATCCTGGAAAAGCAAACGTAGTAGTTGACGCATTGAGTAGAAGATCATATGCGGGTATGAGTGCAATGTTGTTAACACAAAGGCCCATTTTGTATGACTTGCAAAGGATGGAGATAGAGATGAAGGCTCCAAGTACCCACATGATAATATCAAATATACGAGTAGAACCGACTTTAATCGATAAAGTTAAAGCTGCTCAAGCTACGGACATAGAGCTGATGCGTATGAAGAAGAAAGTGCAAGAAGGTGTTATTCCAGAAGCAAGAATCGATGAAGAAGGAATACTTCGAGTCAACTCCAGACTTTGTGTTCCTAACGATTTTAACTTGAAGCATAGAATAATGATGGAGGCACACAACACACTGTTTTCAATCCATCCTGAGAGTACCAAAATGTATCACGATCTTCGACACCCATTTTGGTGGAGCAATATGAAAAGAGAGATCGCGGAGTTTATCTCGAGGTGTTTAACTTGTCAATGTGTAAAGGCGGAGCATCAAGTGCCAAAGGGTCCATTGCAACCACTTGAGATCCCGAAATGGAAGTGGGAACACATTACCATGGATTTCGTTACAGGTCTTCCCAAGGTTTCTCAAGGCATAGATGTGATTTGGGTTATTGTAGATAGATTAACCAAGTCTGCTCATTTCTTACCGATACGTGAGACTTATTCCCTTGAACGACTTGCTAGTATGTATGTGAACGAGATTGTGAGATTGCATGGCATGCCAGTATCCATAGTTTCGGATCGTGACCCAAGATTCACTTCACGATTTTGGGTTATCTTGTAGAAAGCTATGGGCACGGATTTACGATTCAGTTAGGCATACCATCCTCAAATGGACGGACAATCAGAGAGGACTATTCAAACTCTTGAAGATCTATTAAGACTCTATGTCCTAGATCTCAAAGGGAGTTGGGATAAGTACCTATCATTGGTGGAATTCTCATACAACAACAGTTATCAGGCGAGCATAGGTGTGGCTCCATTCGAGGCGTTGTATGGAAGAAAATGTCGTTTTCCAGTATGCTGGGACGAGGTGGGTGAAGCAACATTGTTGGGACCAGAGTTGGTACGCATGACTACAGAGAAGATCCAAACGATTCGACAACGTATACAAACGGCACAGGATCGACAAAAGAGTTATGCGGATCTTCATCGGAAGGACGTGGAATTTAATATTGGGGATCATGTATTGTTACGTGTTGCACCATGGAAGGGAGTTACAAGATTTGGGAAGAGAGGAAAGCTCAATCCAAGATTTGTTGGTCCATTTGAGATTCTTGAGCGAATAGGAAATGTGGCATATAGATTTGCATTACCTCCAAGCATGTCTCGTGTTCATAATGTTTTTCACATATCTATGCTTCGTAAATATGTTAAAGACCCGAACCACATTATTGAGTTAGAACCAGACGAGATAACTGAAGATTTAACGTACGAGGAGGTACCTGTTAAGATCTTGGATAGGAAAGAGCATGTCCTACGCACAAAGGTTATACCACAAGTTTAGGTTTTGTGGAGAAACTATGCTATTGAAGAAATGACCTGGGAGTTGGAATCAGAAATGAAAGCGAGGTATCCTCACCTTTTCGAAATATCAGGTACGTACGTCAATTTCGAGGACGAAATTTCATAAGGAGGGGAGGTTTTAAGACCCCAACTTATTAATAAATAAAATCAAATTTTTTTCTAAATATTATTGTGAATAATAAGGGGTTAATTTGATATAATACTTTGGTTATGGGTGAAATGCGCAAATTTTGCAAAATAAGCAAGTGGTTATAAAATATTCATTTTGTCGGGGAATATTCGTTTGGTCGTGGAATATTCTTGTTGTCGGGGAATATTCGTACGACGGCGCAGCCTTGTGTGGGCCCCATAACGAAAAGCGATTGGATGAAGAAAACGACAAGTATAAGTTGTTTATAAATAACGGCGTAGTTGTTACCGTTAATACTGTTAGAATACCCGGTGGTTAAAATACAGTAGCACACGGTATTGCACCAATTATTGATTCTTACGAAGGAAGGCATTACTCAATAATTGTTACAGTAGTTACTGTTCAATATTTTATTTCATTGATTCAATAATTGCTGCATTGATATTTTATATTATTGTTGTTTCAATAATTGTCACTGCACAGTATTTTCCATTATCAGATCAATAATTCATATTATTTGAATAATATTATTAGATAACATTATTGACAATGTCTAGAAAGTTCTGTCTAAGGAGAGGTTTGGTCACCTAATTACGCGCCAGTAAGGAGAAATCCTTATTGGAAAGCCCCCTCTTTCCTAGGAACGGCCTGGTTGTCATAAATACGATTCTGTAATATTATTTGTAAATAATTAATTATTGATTCATATGATAAGGAAATATTTATTTTATGTGGATATAAATGAGGGATATATTTTTGTGGTTAAAAATGAAGGAGTTAATGTTAAGGTTTTTATCAATATTTTTGTCGGAATGGAGGTATTAAAAATAAGGGTTTTTGAGATATTTTGCGGGGGTTATAATTTTTAATCCGACCGTTGGATCGTGGTAATTTTTGGATATGTTATACATATATAAGTTGAGTATAAGTTAATCATTTTGATGGAAAATTCTAGAATTGGTGGGCCCCACTCTTGGTTGGTGAAGAAATGTGCTGAGATTTTTATTCAAATGTGGTGGGTGGGAATAGTAGCAGGTAAAGCCATCAGGTTGCAGGTTAAGTCTGCTTCGGCGTGCTAACATTTTCCTATAAATAGAGGGCTAAATTAGAATTGAAAATCACACCAGAAATAAGTTTTCTCTCTTTCTCTCTCTAGATTATTGAGTGTATTTTATGAGTATTTAGATACTTTGAGAGTTTCTATTCATCAGAGCAAGTTTCTTTCAGCCTTATACCGGTATTCCGACCAGAAATACTGATATTTTGAGGTAAGGGATATTATTTTCTTCTTAAATGATATTATTTTCTTCAATATCATTATGCTGAAATATCAACATGAATTTTATCAAATTTGGAACTTTTTGTGTTGGGGTTATTATTCACGTATACGTTACTATTCACGTATACGGCACTATTCACGAATACGACACTATTCTCCGAAAAATAAAATTTTCCCTTTTTGTCTAAGATGTCTATTATGGTTACTATCTTTGATTGTATCCATGTTTTGATCTTTATTTTTGAATTCTGCTTCACAATTGATTATTATGAAGTATTATTGATCTTGGATAAACTGTTATACGAATCTCTACTATTTTTCCTTCTGTCTCACTGGATTCATTTTCTTTAAGATATTTTTCATCATCCTCAGTCCTAAATGATGATATTACTGAATATCTTTGGCCTGTAGTGCAAAGATGTATGATTACTTGATGAATATCTTTGGCCTGTAGTGCAAAGATGAACAGGTGTTGAGATAAACATGACTGACAGGTGATACAAATGAATATCTTTGGCCTGTAGTGCAAAGATGAATATTTGGATAAAGATGGTTATTAATTGATGTTACAGGGATAAAATATTGATGATGGACTTTTATATCTTAGAAGATAGTAGAATTCATTCTCTACTTGACTCTTCTAATGGTTTGTTGTTTCCGCTGCAGTTGTTGATCTAAACTTGTTGTCGATTATATTCTATCAGATTTTTCCCTGTTGAATACTAATGATAATTTGTTGTATATTATCTTAGTCATAATATTCTTTACTGGGCTAGTTGAGCTCACCCTTTTCCTTTTTGTTCCATTTTTCTTCTCAGGAGGTGAGAACATAGCAGGATCTAGTCGGGGTATGGAGTGATGGTTCTAGAAAGATGTTTTAGCAGTCCTCACTATTTCTGTAAAATAGTGTTTGAATAATTGTATTGAGGACTTATTTGAGTGTGGATATTGTCTAGAAGACAATATTTGTATTTAAACTCACAGTATGTGTTGTCGTATTTTGCACGACAATTGTATTATTGAAGTTCTAGTTTGCTTTCTGTACCATGTATTTGGCGACTCAGAATGGGTGTTGTATACCTATTCTGGGGGCGTCACAAGTTACTATTTACGAGTTACTATTCACCGAAAAATGAAATTTTCTTCTTTTCGTCCAAAATATCTATTCTGGATACTAGCTTTGATTGTATCCATATTTTGATCATTCTTGAATTTTTCTCCACTATGATTATTTATGAGGTATTTTTGGACATGGAATAGCTGAAATACGAATCCTTAATATTTATTATTTTGTTTCACTGGATTCGTTTCCTTTAAAATATTTTTCATCATCCTCAGTCCTAAATGATGATATAATTGAATATCTTTGGCCTGTAGTGCAAAGATTAATGATTTCTGATGAATATCTTTGGCCCGTAGTGCAAAGATGAACATGTGTTTAGATGAACATGACCAACTGGTGAATATCTTTGGCCTGTAGTGCGAAGATGAATATTGATTGATGTTACAGGGATAAAATGTTGATGATGGACTTTTAAATTCATAGATAATAGTAGATTTCATTCTCTACGTAACTCTTCTATGAATTATTATTTTCCGCTGCGAATATTGATTTAAAACTTGTTGTCTATTGTATTCTATTATATTTTTCCCTGTTGAAGACTAACGATAATTTGTTCTATGTTATCTTAGTCATAATGTTCTTTACTGGGCTAGTTGAGCTCACCCTTTTTCTTTTTGTTCCATTTTTCTCAGGAGGCGAGAATGTAGCGAGTACTAGTCGGGGTATGGAATGAAGGTTCTAGAAAGTTATTTTAGTAGTCCTCACCATTTTTTTGTAAAATATTGTACCAATAATTGTAATGAGGACTTATTTGAGTGTGAATATTGTCTAGATGACAATATTGGTATTTACACTCACAGTTTTTATGTTGTATTAATAAAGTTGTAGTTGTTTCTATACCATGTTATTGACGACTCAGAATGGGTGTGGTATACCTGTTTTGGGGGCGTCACAGTTGGTATCAAAGATTAGGGATATGATCTCTGGCGGAGATCGGGGAATAGAACTAGGAGGGGAGAGACGAGTAAATCCTTCGCTAGTGTGTCCTACCTAAGCTTATTTGTTGGTCGGTCATAATATAGGGATATTATGTGATTTGTTAATTTGTTAAATTAACCCTTGTTTTATGACAGTATTTGAGAATGTCGACTGAGAATGTTAACAGTGGAGTAAATGAAACCGTGGAGACACCTGTACTCACCAACGAGGAGAACGTGCAACAGGCTGGCAATGTTCCTCCTGTGAACAACACCACTGAGCAGACGGTGAACGATGAGATATTTAGAAGTTTTTTGAGGTTCATGCAAAACCAGACGAAGGAGATTCCTGTTCAAAATATAGAAAGAAACAATGGCAACGCACAGCTGGTCACAACCAAGCACTTCAAAGAGTTGGGACCACCAGAATTTAAGGGAAAGCCGGATCCGATCATGGCGGAAATGTGGGTCAAGCAAATTACCAATATATTCGATGTCTTGGGATGCACGGAGGAACAGAAGGTTCCATTCGCCACCTTTATGTTCCGTGGCGAGGCAGACTACTGGTGGGAGTCTGTGAAACGTACCCATCCAGCCGCACTCAGCATGTCTTGGGAGACATTTCAGAAACTGTTCAATGACAAATACTTTCCTGAAAGTGTTCGTCATATAAAGGAAGTGGAGTTTATTAGACTAGAGCAGAACAACATGACGGTGTCCCAGTACGAGGCAAAGTTTGCAGAGTTGTCCAGGTTTGCACCTCATTTGGTGGAGAATGAGAAACGTATGACGCGGATGTTTCTGAGAGGTTTGAAACCCGGCATACGTCAATATCTCATTTCTCATAAATTTTCTCTCTATTCAGATGTTGTCAACAGGGCTCAATTATTAGAGCGAGATAACGAGTATGGTCAATCGAGGGACCACAACCAGGATCATACCGGTGACAACAGTCATCAGAACAATGATAACCAGCGGAGAAAGAAAAATACAGACAAGAACGGCAACCACTCTGGTGGTAATCGTGGCCATGAAAATAGAAGTAGCGAGTCGGGAGGAGATTTTAAAAAGAGGAGATTCAACAATGACAATACGAAGACGTCAGCACCAACAACAACTGGTTCCAAGGGAGGAGAACGACCACCGGTCATATGCTATAAATGTGGAAAAGAGGGACATATCAGCCCAAACTGTCCACAACTGTTCAAGGTATGCTATAATTGTGGAAAGGAAGGATATATCGCCCGAGATTGTACGGTAGCGAAACCAAGTTCAGCGGGGACGGTGACTCAAAAGGCTGCCCCAGTAAAGTCAAAGTCAACGGTTCCTGGAAGAGCGTTTGTCGTGACTGGTCAACATGCGAGGAACCCAAATGAGGTGATCACGGGTAAGCTAATCATAAATTCATGTGAAGTTTATACCTTACTAGATACCAGTGTTACCCATTCATTTATTTCTCCTGCTTGTGCTCAACGTTTAAACTTGACTCCGGAGAAATTAGACTTTGATTTATCTGTGGAGACTCCGTTAGGGGAAACTTTCATCACATCCACTGTTTATAAATCTTGTTTGATCCAAGTTGGCACCATCACCTTACCTATTGACCTTATCTCTTTAAAGATACTTGCATTTGACGTGATTTTAGGAAGTGATTGGTTAACTACTCATCATGCCAAAATTGATTGTTTTCGTAAGGTGGTTAGTTTTCATATTCCTAATCAACCTGTTGTGCGAATTCAAGCAACTAAGCCATTAAAATCAATCACTGTTATATCAAGCCATAAAGCCATTCATTTATTAAAAAACGGATGTCAAGCTTTCTTAGCCCATGTTATGGATTTGAATAAAGACACGTCAAATTTGAATAATATTCCTGTTGTTAGTAACTTTCCTGACGTATTTCCTGAAGAACTTTCCGGTCTACCTCCGGAACGTGAAGTTGAATTTTTTATTGATCTTGAACCTGGTACAAAGCCTATTTCTAAAACCCCATATCGAATGGCTCCTATTGAACTTCAGGAGTTGAAGGTCCAACTATAAGAGTTATTGGACATCGGTTTCATTCGTCCTAGTACATCTCCTTGGGGTGCTCCTGTTTTATTTGTAAAGAAGAAAGACGGGAGTATGCGACTTTGTATCGATTACCGGGAATTAAACCATGTCACTATTAAGAATAGGTATCCGCTACCTCGTATTGATGACATGTTTGACCAGTTACAAGGAGCACAATTCTTTTCAAAAATCGATCTTCGTTCTGGATATCATCAGCTGAAGGTTAAAACTGAGGATATTCCGAAGACTGCCTTTAGAACTCGGTACGAGCATTATGAATTCTTAGTCATGTCTTTTGGATTGACTAATGCTCTTGCGGCTTTCATGGATATGATGAACCGAGTATTCAAGGATTATTTGGATCAGTTCGTTGTTGTCTTTATTGATGACATCCTCATATATTCCAAAAGCCGTGAAGATCATGAGCACCATTTGAAGCTGGTACTCCAAAGGCTGCGTGAAAACAAGTTATATGCTAAGTTGAAGAAATGCGAGTTCTGGCTTGAGGAAGTAGCATTCCTAGGACACGTGGTGTCAAAACATGGAGTATCTGTGGACCCGACGAAGATTGAAGCAATACAAAGCTGGGAGCAACCGAAGACGGTGACCGATGTACGTATCTTTCTGGGCTTAGCTGGTTATTATCGGAGATTCGTAGAAGGGTTTTCTCGAATCGCTACCCCGTTAACTCAGCTGACTCGGAAGGATATCAAATTCGTATAGAGCGAAGAATGCGAGAAGAGTTTCCAAGAGCTTAAGAGGAGACTCATTTCGGCACCTGTTCTGATAATACCATCTGGTTCGGATGGATTTGTTATCTACAGCGATGCTTCAGGCAAAGGGTTAGGATGTGTTCTCATGCAACGTGGAAAAGTCATAGCCTATGCCTCGCGACAACTTAAAGAATATGAGAGGAATTATCCTACTCATGATCTAGAGTTGGCAGCAGTCGTTTTCGCGCTAAAGATCTGGAGGCACTATCTATATGGGGAGAAAGTGGAGATATATTCAGACCATAAAAGCCTCAAATATTTCTTCACTCAAAAAGAACTCAACATGCGGCAACGACGTTGGCTCGAGCTGTTGAAAGATTACGACCACACTATTCAATACCATCCTAGAAAAGCAAACGTGATAGCTGACGCGTTGAGTAGAAGATCATATGCAGGAACAAGTGCGATGATGTCAAGTATACGCGTAGAACCAACTTTAATCGATAAAGTTAAAGTTGCTCAAGCTACAGACCCGGAGCTGATGCGTATGAAGAAGAAAGTGCAAGAAGGTGCTATTCCAGAAGCAAGAATCGATGAAGAAGGAATACTTCGAGTCCACTCCAGACTTTGTGTTCCTAACGATTCTGATTTGAAGTACAAGATCATGATGGAGGCACACAATACACCATTTGCAATCCATCTTGGAAGTACTAAAATGTATCGTGATCTTCGACATACATTTTGGTGGAACAATATGAAGAGAGAGATTGCAAAGTTTATCTCGAGGTGTTTAGCTTGTCAACGTGTAAAGGCAGAGCATCAAGTACCAAAGGGTCCATTGCAACCACTTGAGATTCCAAAATGAAAGTGGGAACACATTACCATGGATTTCGTTACAGGTCTTCCCACAGTTTCTCAAGGCATAAATGCTATTTGGGTTATAGTTGATAGACTAACCAAGTCTGCTCATTTCTTGCTAGTATGTACGTGAATGAGATTGTAAGGTTGCATGGCATGCCAGTATCCATAGTTTCGGATCGTGACCCAAGATTCACTTCAAGATTTTGGGTTAGTTTGCAAAAAGCTATGGGCACGAATTTACGGCTCAGTTCGGCATACCATCCTCAAACGGATGGGCAATCAGAGAGGACTATTCAAACTCTTGAAGATCTATTAAGACTTTGTGTCCTAGATTTCAAAGGAAATTGGGATAAGTACCTACCATTGGTGGAATTCTCCTACAACAACAGTTATCAGGCAAGTATAGGTGTGGCTCCCTTTGAAGCATTGTATGGACGAAAGTGTCGCTCTCCAGTATGTTGGGATGAGGTGGGAGAAGCAACGTTGTTGGGACCAGAGTTGGTACTAATGACTACAGAGAAGATCCAAACGATTCGACAACGTATACAAACGGCACAGGATCGACAAAAGAGTTATGTGGATCTTCATCGAAAGGACGTGGAATTTGACATTGGGGATCATATATTATTATGTGTAGCTCCATGGAAAGGAGTTACAAGATTTGGGAAGATAGAAAAGCTCAATCCATGATTTATTGGTCCATTTTAGATTCTTGACCGAGTAGGAAATGTGGCCTATAGACTCGCATTACCTCCAAGTATGTCTCGTGTTCATAATGTTTTTCATATATCTGTGCTTCGTAAATATGTGAAAGACCCGAACCACGTTATTGAGTTAGAACCGGACGAGATAGCCGAAGACTTAACGTACGAGGAGGTACCTGTCAAGATCTTTGATAGGAAGTAGCATGTCCCACGCACGAAGGTCATACCACAAGTTAAAGTTTTGTGGAGAAACCATGCTATTGAGGAAATGACCTGGGAGTTGGAAACGGAAATGAAAGCGAGGTATCCTCATCTTTTCGAAACACCAGGTACGTATGTCAATTTCGAGGACGAAATTTCATAAGGAGGGGAGGTTGTAAGACCCCAAAATTATTAATAAATGAAATTTAATTTTCTCTATTTATTATTCTGAAATAGTAAGGGTTGATTTGATTAATGTGGTTAGTTATGGGTAAAATGCGTAAATATTTTAAATAAGCAAGTGGTTATAAAATATTCATTGTTGTCGGGAAATATTCGCTTGGTCGTGGAATATTCTTACTGTCGGAGAATATTCGTACGACGGCGCAGTCTTTTGTGGCCCCCATAACGGAAAGTGATTGGATGAAGAAAACGACAAAAATAAGTTGTTTATAAATAACGGCGTAGTTGTTACCGTTAATACTGTTGGAATACCCGGTGGTTAAAGCACGATAATACGCGTTGTTGCACAGTAGCACACGGTATTGCACCAATTATTGATTCTTACGTAAGAAGGCACTACTCAATAATGGTTACAGTAATTACTGTGTAATATTTTATTTTATTGATTAAATAATTGCTACGTTGATATTTTATAATTGTCACTACGCAATATTTTCCATTATCGGAGCAATAATTCATATTATCTGAATAATATTATTAGATAACATTATTGGCAATGTCTAGAAAGTTCTGTCTAAGAAGAGGTTTGATCATCTAATTGCGCGCCAGTAAGGAGAAATCCTTATTGGAAAGCCCCCTCTTTCCTGGGAACGGCCTGGTTGCCAGTACTGTGATTCTGTAATATTATTTGTGTATAATTAATTATTGATTTATATGATGAGGAAAATATTAATTTTATGTGGATATAGATGGAGAAAATTTTTAATGTGACAATTGTTGAAAATTAATATTTTATCTTTTTCTGATAAAATAATTCATTTAAATATATTATTTTAATAATATATTGATGGTGATATTTTTACAGTGAATGTGGGATATATGAGTATATGAGGAGGAAGAGTATTTTTGTGGCATTAAATGATTAACACATGTTTTGTGTGTTGGTGGACACAATTCTTGACCGAAAATTTATTATTGACTATAAAATCGCCCGTTTGTGGATTTCGGTCAATTTCTGTTTAGAATTTAGAAAAACTTTCTTCTGCAAAGTTGTAGAGAATTGAATTTCCTATAAAAACTTGCGAGATTCGAATTTTCTGATAAAAGGGCTATTTATTATGAATTATTGAAGTTCTGAAGTTCCGAAATAATTGATTTTTAGAAGTTTTATTTATTATTTTGAAGAAAAACGTTTTTTGGCATTTAAGTGGGCTAGCATGTGTTATAAATGGGCTGAGATCAGATGTCTAGAGGTGGGCTAAGGAAAATTTGATAAATATATTAATATTATATTAAATTTTCTGCTTTAGTGTTCTAAGTATTTTCCTATAAATAGGGTGCTTAGGTTAGAATTGAAAATCACACCAGAAACACAAGTTTCTCTTTATTTCTCTATCTATATCGAGCGTATTCTTGTGAGTATTTGATACTTTGAGTGTTGCTATACGGTGCAAGTTTCCATCAGCACTATATCTAGTATTCCAGTCAGAAGTACCGTCTTTTCGAGGTAAGAGATGTTATTTCTTCTTAAATGATATTATTTTTTTCAATATCATTATGCCGAAATATTGATCTGAACTTTTTATCAAATTTAGAACTTTTCATGTCGGGGTTACTATTCACGAGTTACTATTCACGAGTTACTATTCACTGAAAAATAAAATTTTCTTCTTTTCGTCCAAAATATCTATTCTGGATACTAGCTTTGATTGTATCCATGTTTTGATCATTCTTGAATTTTACTCCACTATTATTATTTATGAGGTATTTTTGGACATGGAATAGCTGAAATACGAATCCTTAATATTTATTATTTTGTTTCACTGGATTCGTTTCTTTTAAAATATTTTTCATCATCCTCAGTCCTAAATGATGATATAATTGAATATCTTTGGCCTGTAGTGCAAAGATTAATGATTTCTGATGAATATCTTTGGCCCGTAGTGCAAAGATGAACAGGTGTTTAGATGAACATGACCAACTGGTGAATATCTTTGGCATGTAGTGCGAAGATGAATATTGATTGATGTTACAGGGATAAAATGCTGATGATGGACTTTTAAATTCATAGATAATAGTAGATTTCATTCTCTACGTAACTCTTCTATGAATTATTATTTTCCGCTGCGAATATTGATTTAAAACTTGTTGTCTATTGTATTCTATTATATTTTTCCCTGTTGAAGACTAACGATAATTTGTTCTATGTTATCTTAGTCATAATGTTCTTTACTGGGCTAGTTGAGCTCACCCTTTTCCTTTTTGTTCCATTTTTCTCAGGAGGCGAGAATGTAGCGAGTACTAGTCGGGGTATGGAATGAAGGTTCTAGAAAGTTGTTTTAGTAGTCCTCACCATTTTTTTTGTAAAATATTGTACCAATAATTGTAATGAGGACTTATTTGAGTGTGGATATTGTCTAGATGACAATATTGGTATTTACACTCATAGTTTTTATGTTGTATTAATAACGTTGTAGTTATTTCTGTACCATGTTATTGATGACTGAGAATGGGTGTGGTATACCTGTTTTGGGGGCGTCACAGTGTGTATGTTTATATGTGTGTATTTTCGTGAGTTTGATTGCACAACAATACAATCAACTACTCCATCAACCGTTAACACAGTTTTGGCCTGCTGTTTTGGTGATTTCGCTAGGCGTACAAAATTAGACGTTAACATTGGCACCATCTGTGGGAATCTAAAATTCTGTTTGAAAAATTACTAACACAATTAATTTATCTCTGTGTCGGCTTACTAAGATAAGGAGGCAGATCCTACGCCTAAAAGATAAGTAGTTCTCTTTTATTAATTTATAAAATCATCATAATTAATAATACTGCTTCATTTGTAATATAAATTTTATAATATAATGTTATGCTTGTAACTGATAAATCCTACTGTTATGTTATGTATTACTTACATTATTAATTTTTTTATTCAAAGTATTACATCATATTTATATATGTGATTACATGTGGTTTAACGTGGTGACACTTGTGTCCTCTGGAGACCCACTTTTTGCCCAGGTCCTCATGATCGAATTAAATAGGCGGAGAGAAAAAATACATAAGGGAATTTTTTAGAATTTCAAAAGTTAGAGAACTTAACAGATTCAGATTTAGTGTCAGCCATCTTTGGCTCGTCAATATGCTTCGGCACATCGATCTACTTCTAGAACATAAATCCGCTTTGATCATTGTCAACAATTTCCAACACTAACAGATCGGGTCTTCTTTTATTCTCTCCTTGGTTTTGCTGAATAAATAAAAAAAGAAGAAAAATTTCAAGAATCAATTATATTTTTACCACCTGGGGACAAGATATACAAGCCTTGTATGAGCTCTAACGGACCAAGGTCCTCCCGAATGGATAACATCCTTCTTGATAGACCAGCGTCCTCCCGAACGGATAACATCTTTCGGGACGGACCAGCGTCTTTCCGAACAGATGACATCCTTCGGGACGTACTGGCGTTCTCCCAAACGAATAACATGTTTCGGTTATGATAAGGTTAGTTATATATAGCTTCAGTTGTGATAAAGTTGGTTATCTATATCTTCGATTGTGCTAAGGTTCAATTATTTACATCTTCGGCGGTGATAAGGTTGGTTATCTACATCTTTAGTTGTGATAAGGTTGATTATCTATATCTTCGGTTGTGCTAAGGTAGGTAATCTACATCTTCGGTTGTGACAAGGTTGGTTATCTACATCTTTGTTTGTGATAAGGTCGGTTATTTATCTATCTTCGATATTGATAAGGGCGGTTATTTATCTATCTTTGGTAGTGTTGAGATTCAATTATCTTCGGCGTATGGTGTTTAGGTGAGATAGTTCGTCTTCGGCAGATACGAATATTTGGTTGGGATAAATTTGTATACTCTCTTATTTTAAGTTCCTTATAAATAAGAGACTAGGGGGGCAATGTTGGGATGTAATTATTTGGGTCTAGCCAATGTGTAGCCCAACTTATTTAATGGACCGGATTTGGTTTTAGCCCATATACGTTTATTATCTATTTGCTCAAATAGTGGAAGAGTTCTTATTAAAGCAAGATTGTATTTCCTTATTTGGTGGGATAAGAATATGTAACTAGGGAAGGAAGCAATCAATCATTAATTGCAGTTATAAGGTGATTTTGAAAAAGTCTCATACTCCTAATTGGATTCAGGTGGACATGACTTCTATAAATACAGCAACAAACAATGGTTGGAGGATAGACACAATAATATATGACACAAATAAATAATTTGTACTCTTCATATTATTATAGTGGATTTCTTCTCTTTCTCCATGGTTTTTTTCCAATTGAGTTTTCACGTAAATTCTTATGTTCATATTTTATCTCTTACAATGATGTGTGAATGTTTATCTGTGTGTATTTTCGTGAGTTTGATTGCACAACAATATAATCAACTACTCCATCAACCGTTAGCGCTGTTTTGGCATGCTGTTTTGGTGATTTCGTCAGGCGTACAAAATCAGGCGTTAACATTCGCGCCGTCTGTGGGAATCCAAAATTTTGTTCGAAAAATCACCAACACAATTAATTTATCTCTGTGTCGGCTTACTAAGATAAGGAGGCAGATCCTATGCCTAAAAGATAAGTGGTTCTCTTTTATTTATTTATGAAATCATCATTATTAACAATGCTGCTTCACTTGCAATATAAATTTTGTAATATGATGTTATGCTTGTAACTGATAAATCCTACTGTTACGTTATGTATTACTTACATTATTAATTTTCTTTATTCAAAGTAATACATCATATATATTCATATATGTGATTACATGTGGTTTAACGTGGTGACACTTTTGTCCTCTAGAGACCCACTTTTTTGCCCAGGTCCTCATGACCGAATTAAATAGGCGGAGAGAAAAAATATAGAAGGGAATTTTTTAGAATTCCAAAAGTTAGAGAACTTAACGGATTCAGATTTAGCGTCAGCCATCTTTGGCTCGGCAATACGCTTCAGCACATGATCAACCCGATTCGACACATCGATCTGCTTCTAGAACATAAATCTTCTTTGATCATTGTCAACAATTTCCAGTACTAATAGATTGGGTCTTGTTTTATTCTTTCTTTGGTTTTGCCGAATAAATAAAAGAAGAAGAAAAATTTCAGGAATCAATTATATTTTTACCACTTAAGGGGCAAGATATACAAGCCTGATATGAGCTCCAACGGACCAACGTCTTCCCGATCGAATGGATAACATCCTTCTGGACGGACCAGCGTCCTCTCGAACGGATAACATCCTTCGGGATGGATTAACGTCCTCCCGAACGGATAACATCTTTCGGGACGGACCAACGTCCTCCCGAACAAATAACATCCTTCGGGACGGACCAACGTCCTCCCGAACGAATAACATCCTTCGAAATGGACCAGCGTCCTCCTGAACAGATGACATCTTTCGGGACGGACCAGCGTTCTCCCGAACGGATAACATGTTTCGGTTGTGATAAGGTTGGTTATCTATATCTTCAGTTGTGATAAGGTTGGTTATCTACATCTTCAATTGTGATAAGGTTCGATTATCTACGTCTTTAGTTGTGATAAGGTTGGTTATCTACATCTTCAGTTGTGATAAGGTTGATTATCTATATCTTCGGTTGTGATAAGGTTGGTAATCTACATCTTCGATTGTGACAAGGTTGGTTATCTACATCTTTGGTTGTGATAAGGTAGGTTATTTATCTATCTTCGGTAGTGATAATGGCAATTATTTATCTATCTTCGGTAGTGTTTAGGTTCGGTTATCTTCGACATATGGTTTTTGGGTGAGATAGTTCGTCTTCGGCATATACGAATCTTTGGTTGGGATAAATTTGTATACTCTCTTATTTTAAGTTCCTTATAAATAAGAGACTGAGGGCAATGTTTGGATGTAATTATTTGGGTCTAGCCAATGTGTAGCCCAACTTATTTAATGGACAGAATTAGGTATTGTCCCATATACGTTTATTATCTATCTGCTCAAACAATGGGAGAGTTTTATTAAGGTAAGATTATGTTTCTTTATTTGGTGGGATAAGGAAATCTAACTTGGGAAGGAAGCAATCAATCATTAATTACAGTTATAAGGTGATTCTGAAAAGGACTCCTACTCCTAGTTAGATTCGGGTGGACATGACTTCTATAAATACAACAACAAGCAAGGGTCGGAGGATAGACACAAAAACATATTACACAAATAAATAATTTGTACTCTCCATATTATTATAGTGGATTTCTTCTCTCTCTCCTTAGTTTTTTCCAATTGGGTTTTCACGTAAATTATTGTTTTCATATATTTATCTTTTACAATGATGTGTGTATGTTTATCTGTGTGTATTTTCGTGAGTTTGATTGCACAACAATACAATCAACTACCCTATCAACCGTTAAAGCTATTTTGACATGTTATTTTGGTGATTTCGTCAAGCGTACAAAATCAGGCGTTAACACCGTCTAAACCAACCGATTTAATCGATAATTGAATAGGTCGATAATCGACTACAGAGTAAAAGTTTAGACAGTTTTAATTTTTAACTTTTTATAACCGCCCTAAATAGTTTGATTATTTTTTTAGATATAAAGCCGACCAAATTTACTGTTGTGCACCCCTAATTAAAGCTTTACTTGTGTAGAAATGTTAATATGAAATTCAGCAAAAAAAATGTTAATATGCAAATTCTTTAAGACATGGATAATAGATTATTTTTTTATTTTACAAAAAAAATCTTATTTAATTTTAATTTTTTATTATTGTTATAATATAAAATAATACAATATTATCAAATTTATCATCATAATAATTTCATTATTATACTGGCAGCGCTCCTTGACTAATAATTTATATTTTTAAGAGTAAACACAATATCTATTAATTTCAAAAATAAAATTCATTTTGTACAACTTGATAAGTAATAACAAGTATTAACAACGCCATCCATTCATCAAATAATAACGATAACTATTGATCGTTCATCAAATAATTAATTGATTGATCATAAATTAAAAATAATGCTACTATCACATAAAAGTATTACATAATGCTAATATACTACATGGGATGACACCCATTGATTTGTTATTGACATGACACACTTAACTCAATAACAAATTTATAGGTGTCACTCATATTGGGTGTGAGTCATCACCCATGAGATAGAATCCAATATAGAAAATAATTGATTTTCTTTGTGAGTAAGTAAGTGGATTTACTTGATATTAATCTAATTAGAAATTGGGTTAATGGAAGCAATATTGGAATTGAAGATTCCATGAAAAGAATCCAAGTTAAAAAAGGATTTACTTGTTAGATTGGTTGCTGACCAAGACAAGGAGACGTGATCTCTAATTTGATTAGGAGAATAAGTTGTTTCTAATCCATAATAGGAATGGATTAAGAAAAGTACTATAAATAAAGCTATGAGTGAGTCTTATTTTACATATGAGATAAACTTGGTAGCAAGAAGATACTAAAAGAATAAATTGAGAGAATTACAGTTTGTTGTTCGTGGGTATTCGCCGCCATCTCCGTTCAATTGAAAGCTTGAAAACTTTATTGTTTGGGGTGTTTTTGAGTGGTGAAGTTAATTGGTTTCTCAACCTAATTAAATGTAAATTTGTAATATCTCAATTTATTGTGTAACCTCAAGTTTTAGGGCATAAAACTTGAGAGAATTATTGTAAGCCCATTATTAGTGATATAGTGGAGATTCAGAGTTTGACCCGTGGTTTTTACCTCTTAGTTTTAGAGGATTTTCCACGTAAATATGGTGTCTTACTTGTGGATGGTTATTTGTTTTTTTTGTTCTCATAATTGGTTTTGTTGATTTCATATTTAATTGCACAAAGACGGAAAAGTAATTCTTGGGATAGAGATTATTTTTTGGCGGACTTTTCCCAATAGTGGTATCAGAGCTTGGTTATTTTTATGGTTTTCTTGTGTGAATTAAATGGAGGATTGGACAGCAGGTTGCATGATTAATCTCAAGGATACAAATTATGCAATTTGGAAGCCAAGAATGGAGGATTTGCTTTATTGTAAGGATTTGTACAAGCCACTTGAGAACGATAGAGTTAAGCCCACAAACAAGAGTGACGCGCAGTGGAACATGACGAACAAGAATATTATTGCTCTGATCAGATCGTGGATTAATCAAAGTGTGTTTCATAATGTTGCCACGAAAATTAAAGCATATGCTCTCTGGCTGAAATGGGAGTGCATGTATGAAAGGAAGACGGCGCAAAATAAAGATTTTTTTATTAGGAAGCATGTGAATTCTAAATTCAAGGATAAAAACTCCATTGCAGAACACTTGAGTGATTTTCATAGTTTGATAAATCAGTTGAGTACAATAAAAATGGTAATTGACGATGAGATGCCACTACAAGAAAGAGGCCTATCTGCGACTGCCTATGAGAGACCGCAGTCAGTCGCAGATGGTTATTAGCGACCGACTGCGATCGCTGATAGGCGTCGCATAAAATCTGGTCGGTGGAATGCACATCAGCGACCACTATTAGCGACTGAATTATCTACAACCGATATTAGCGACCAAAATCGTCGCTAAGCTGAGTCAGCATAGTTCAGGGCCAAAGACAGATGTGGGCTACTTTTCAGCGACCGCCATCAACGACCGAAGCAGTTGTTAAAACCCTAATCCAATTAGCAGTCGCTAATTATTATCTGATGTATAAAATAATAAAAAATATTTTTTTCTGTTTTACAGATTTCCAAAAAAAATTGTACATGCTTTATATCCCAACACACATGCACAACAATATAAACATCCATCCATATACCAACACATACACAAAAATAATATAAACTATATAAACATTAAAAAACCAATATGAACTGAAGAAATATAAACAAAGAATGAATGAATATTTAAGTAATCTAATCTTTAAGTAACATACAGTCATCCAAAGAATGAATATAACAAATCTGGAAATCAATTCTAAAAACTTGGGTATGTTGCAAGTTGCAACTAAGGGAACTTGCATGTTACTATGTCAAATCCAAACTCTAATTAACTTTTCAATTAGGGTTCTACTACACAACTCCTAGTAGGAGTTTAAATCCTAATTACGTCGGTGTGATCAATAGACGATACCGGGGAACAAAATTCTCTAATTCACCAATCCCAAACTTAATCTCTTAACCATTAAAACAAACTTAATATAACATCCCATATTTATTATGAAATTTATTGCCACATATCTAAAAGTAACAAGTTTAAAACATAAAAATAAAAATAAAGGAAAATTATTAGGAGTTAACACTCAAGGGATGAACTTTCATTCAATTAAACTCTGCCTCCAAACAATCACCACACACACACACACACACACACATATATATGGGAATTAATCCACGACAAACATTTTCTATGAGCACTATTCAGCAAACAAGTTTATATCCGTTGATCCTTGCAATGAAAGGCTCAGATTAAATCATTTTAGCACCTACCGCTACAGGCTGTAGCGGCAGCCAATATCCCTTTTGAAATGATGGTTTATTACATTACTGCCCCTAATAATATAATCCAACCCTGCCGTTACAAGCTCTTGCGGTAGGCATTTATGGCAAATTGACCACCTTTTCAACTTCATGACAAAGGTGACCGGCTTTTTGACCACCTTTTTAACTTTATAACAAAAAGGTAACCGGCTTTTATGACAATTTGAAAACTTTTCACCTTTCACGGATTTTGATGTAATACCGCTACAGCTTGTAGCGGCAGGAATTTTTTTTAAAAATATCAGGCTCACTTCTTCCGTTCTTGAATTATCTCTCCAACCTTTCCTCTCACAGATATCATGTCTTAGTTTCCTCTTGATATTTCTTTCCTTTTTTACAGTTTTGGTTTTTTTGTTGGTGTAGTTGCCCACTTTTAATCTCAAGTCCAAGTTGAAATTCTTATCCGGCATTTCTTCCTTCTTATTTCAGAATGGCACACAACATACCTGCTCATAAAAGGTTTGTATCAAGTTCATCAGATTCTGTTGCTAGCTTAAATTATGAAAATACATCTGAGTTTGTAAGTGAAGTTAAAAGTAGTAAATCTGAATTGGTGCCATACATTGGTCAATTATTTTCTAAGTTGGAAGAAGTTGAATTTTTTTACAAGTCGTATGCTAAAAAAAATGGTTTTGAGATTAGAATTGTAACTAGTCATAAACATGCTGGTACTAATGATGTGTCGTCTAGGTTGTATGTTTGTAAAAAAGCCGATACACCAAATTCAGTAAAGAGTTTGCGTGATGATGAAGATGGTAGTAAGAAAATAACTAGGCAGCGAGACTCTGTAGGACGCACATTATGCAAAGCTAGAATATTTGTTGTTCATAATAAGAAAGAAGACAGTTGGCGTATTTCTACTATTGAATTAGAGCACAATCATCACCTAGTGACCCCTACCAGGGTAGATTTGATTGAGACACATAAAAATATTACTCCGGTAGTAAGAAAATTAATTGACACTTTAAATAAGTCTGGTATTGGACCTAGTAGGATGATGAACGTTTTGAGCACAATGGGTGGCGGGTTGCAAAATGTTCCTTTTTCTAATGTTAATGTTCAGAATGTGGTGAGGGATTTAAGACGTGATTCTGTCGATGAAAATGATGCACAAGCTGCTGTAAATTATTTGCAAAAACTTGCATCCAAGAGTTCGAGTAAATTTTTTTATCATGTCAAACCAGATGCAACAAATCGATTAGCATGCAATTTGTGGGTTGACGCCCGATCAAGGTCTATGTATCAACATTTTGGAGATGTTGTGACATTTGACAGTATGTACAGGATAAATAAGTATGACATGTCGTTTGTTCCTTTTACCGAGGTTAACCACCATTTTCAGGCTGGACATCTAACTCCCCTCGGTAAAATTTTAAATGATGATGGGGATTTTGTCGTCTATCAGGGTAGTTGTGATTTTCTGAGTATGCCCAGGCTAGTTCTGTAAGACCCCAACTTTTATAAATAAAGATGAATTTTCTATAAATATCATTTTTGAATATTATGGAGTTAATTTGATATAATGTTATAGTTGTGGGTAATATTTATAAATTTTACAAAGTACGCAAGTTGTTATATAATATTTGATTGGTTGGGGAATATTCATTTTAACAGGGAATATTCGTACAACGGCACAATCATTGGTGGACCCCACAACGAAATTATTGTCGGATTGAGAAAACGACAAAAATATTTTATTAAAAATAACGGCAGAAGTTTTACCATTGATACTGTTGAACTACTCGGTAGTAAAAGTACAGTAATACGTGTGGTTGCATAGTAGCACACAATATTGATTATTAATGCTTATGTGAGAAGTCACTCAGTTTGATTCAATTATTGTCATTTAATAATATGAATTATTTAGCGATAATGAAGTTTTGTTTTATTCGTATTATTAACGTAATAAAACAAAAACATCTTTTTATATAAAATAGAATACTTTATTAAAGTTATTCTATAAATATAACATATTATATTTTATTTAAAAGATTTTTCTTTAAATATGGACCGTCAGATTAAAGTAAATCAATCTGAACCGTTCATGAATTAGTTACTATTCATTCCATTTTCCTATTAATAGAAGCTCATTCCTTCATTATTTTCTTACGAATTCACTGAAACTCTAGAGAGAGAAAGAAGAAAAGTATTCTACTACTTCACTACTCCGATATCAAGTTTCTTTTACGGTAAGGGATATAATTTGTTGTACTCATAAAGGGTATTCTTTCTTTCTTATTCATGAAGAAAACTTCTGTTATTCCATTCTTTATTATTCTGTTGGAATAACCTGTATAGGTGGGCTACCCTATACTTGGTGAAATTCTTCTGTTATTCCATTCTTTATTATTTTGCTGGAATGACTAGTATACGCGGACTACCCTATACTTGGTGACATTCTTCTATTATTCCGTCTTTATTATTATTCTGTTGGAATATCATGTCTGTGCGTTTTATGCCGGACCTGGTTCCGTCTTTATTATTATTCTGTTGGAATATTCTGTCTGTACGTTTTACGTCGGACCTGGTTCCGTCTTTATTATTTTGTTGGAATATCCTGTCGGTGCGGATTTCGCCTGACGTGGTTCCGTCTTTATTATTCTGTTGGAATAACCTGTCTATGTGAAGTACCGCATGCATGGTGATTTCTTTTGTTATTCCATTCTTTATTATACTTAGTTGGTTAAAACTTTGACTTCTATACTCCATGAAATTAGTGGAATATCATTGATATTTGCGCTTCATCCAGTATCTTTTCATGAAAATATTTTTCTGAGCATTCTTGAATTTTACTCTACAAAGCAGTATCATGTTGACAATTTGGACGTTATCAGTTCCTAGATAAATTAATTCTTGAACTTGTTTTATTGAATTCTTATATCATTGTCATCATCCTCATGTTTATATTTTGTTGAAAGTCATCTATTGCCTGTAGTGCATAGATGGACTTGGTATGATTATGACCAGGGATTAATCGGTGTAATCATGACCGTAATATTACAAATGATGTGGAAAAAGTCCTCATTGGCCCGTAGTGCATTGATGGACAGTTTTTGGTATGATTATGGCTATGGATTCTCTTTGGCCGTAGAGCAAAGATGAATTATTTTATAGCATGATCAGGACCGTTGATGAAAACATGATTATCTTTAGCCGTAGTGCATGGATAATTCGTGGTTGTGATACTAAAGAATATCCTTAGCCGTAGTGCAGGGGTAATTCGATGATGTGGATTATTTATTAAGCTGAGTACCAGCGATAAAAGTCATGAAAAACCTTTTAAATCATAAAAGATAGTAGATTTTATTCTCTACTTGACTCTTTTAATGGATTACTTAATTTACTGCAGTTAAACTTGATGTCTATTGTATTTTATCAGTTTAACATTGTTGAAGACTAATGATAATTTATTCTGCATTATCTTAGTCATAATATTTCTTACTGGGCTAGTTGAGCTCACCCTTTCTTTCACGGTTCTCTTCGGGAAATGAGAATATAGCTGGGACGAGTCGGGGAACGGAGTGATGGACCAGATGATAGTATTAGTAGTCCTCACTATTCTGTTAAATAGTGTGACAATAATTGTAATGAGGACTCCTTTTGAGTTTGTATAGTCTCTAGTAGACAATAATTGTATTCAAACTCACAGTTATGTTTTGTCGTATTGTACACGACAGTTGTATTAGTAAGTTATATTTGTATTCTGTACCATGTATCTGACGACCCAAGATGGGTGATGTATACCTAATTTTGGGGGCGTCACAAGTTCCCTAGGTAACCATAATTGTGATTGAGGTCAGGGGTTAAGTCTGCCAATTATTATACGCTCGTATGCCCAAATTTGTAAAAGAGTGACACAACCATTAATATATTTTGCTCCTTTCCTAGTGGTAGTCTATAAAGACGTATACAAATAGCCCAACACAACTGCACCCCAAGAATACGTTACACAATTTTCAGCGTTAGCAATAAAATACATATACTTGGGATGAAAAGTGTTTTTATTCCTAGTGGGGAACAATATTGCCCCACACAACCAAAGAATATAGGCCTTTGTGCATCGACCAACAATTTCCTTACTTACTTTAGGGGGACAATTATTAAAATGCTGCTGCAACCATAGTAATGAAATAGAGCCGCATTTTTTTGGTTCCTGATATTCAGCAACTACTTCACTACCAAAACATTCTTTAAAATGAGCTAATGGAGTGTCAAATAACGGATAAGTTAAGGGTTTGCCAACCACCGGCAACCCAAGAATGAAGTGTACATCCTCTAAAGTGATTGTAATTTCCCCACAATTTAAGTGAAAATTATTGGTCTCCGGCCGCCATCTCTCTACCAAGGCGGACACGAGCCCAATGTCAGTTTGGGGTACATTTGCCGAATAGCAAAAAATTCCAAACCCACATTTTTGTAGAAGAGTTTTTTGAGCTTTTGTTAATATCCATTGATCGTATTTTTTTCAGTTAATTGACATGAGAGTAGTCTTCCCCTGTCTTTTCCATCATATATATCATCTGACACATGATTTTGTTGGTCGTTAAGGACACTTGGGTCACTTGGTCCATAAATCCAACTATCCATCTAGTACCTAAAAAAATAACAACCACATATTTTTTATATTGTTTAATAACTAAATAATGCAATTATATCTATATCCAATTAATCAAAAAAACTTCATACTTAAATAATTTTAATAATTCTTTTTTTTTGCACATTTTCATAATAATTAATCATTATTAGTCACAATACTCACATGCATATTATATCCCACATAACTCACAATATTTTATCAAAATAAACATTCATAATAAAATAAAATAGTACTCCATTACAATTATTAAGCAAATAATTTAATTATAAGTCAAAAATTATAATAACTACTTCACCACATAGTTATATAATTATCCAAAACGTATACATAAATCACAAAAAAAAAAATTTAAATTCACATGCATATATGTAGACATAGTAATAATTGATCATTTTCCTTCAAAGTTTAAACATCTATTTTTTTTATAAATACATGTTAAAAAAATAATTATATTATTTGAAAAGTAAAACTTACCAAAATAATATCTGAATCTAAAAATTTGTAAGCTTAACCGGTTGTTTGTAAATTTTTACTGATGGTGAATTTCTTGCAAGCTTTCTCTGATCTGAGTTAAGTCTGTTTTGATGCTTGAATGGAGGTTTTTCTAAAATGGGAGGGAATATGTGTAGCAGCAGGGTAAGAGATGCATGAAGGATAGGAGCGGCAGATGGTTAAAAAGGGGGTGAGCCTGTCGCTACAGCTTGTAGCGGCAAGGCATGACCTTCCGTGCAGTTAATTTTTAAATACCGTGTAGTCAGTGTCAATTTTTGGCTTCCGTGCTGTCAGTTTTGGCTTCAGTGCCGGTTATGTTAGTCAAAATAATATTAATGGCTTGCTGCGTGAGCCTGTAGCAGTAGAGTACACACATATTCCAACATAAATCAAGGGTAAATCTGTAACTTGGCTTGTATTTAAATTTTATATTGGCTGCCGCTACAGCCTGTAGCGGTAGGTGCTAAAATGATTTAATCTGAGCCTTTCATTGCAAGGATCAATGGATATAAACTTGTTTGATGAACAGTGCTCATAGTAAACGTTTGTCGTGGTTCAATTCCCTATATATATATATATATATATATATATATATATATATAGAAGTAGAACATCCCTCTAACTACACGAACAATTCCAAAGGTATAAAACTTTTCAATTACCAAAGCAAGAAATCAAAATCAATTTTACTCTAATCAAAACTTATAAACCAAATCATATTACCCAAATTGAGTTCAAGTACTAATAAAATCATAATCATATTATCCAAACATTATCAAATTCATATATGTCAAACTAGTGCATGTATAATCAGATTCATATTCATTAAAACATTATTCATTATTCATTATTCATTGAAATCAATTTACTTAAATCATATTCATTGAAACATTATTTCCTCAAATGAAAAGGAAATATATACCTAAAGGCGGCGGTGACGTGGGCGGCGGTTACAGTGGAGGCGGCGGCGGCTTCCGACGACGTGGCCTTCTCCCTCTTGTTTTCCTTTTGCTACTGTCGAGTAAGGCGACTGATACATTAAAAAGGATCAGCGACCATCATCAGAATTTTAATGATGTAGAAGTATCAGCGACCGACTGTGGTTGCTAATTGTGAGAGGTCGTAAAAAACCAGCGCGCCAACACTTTCAGCCAATTTTTTAGGCGGTAAAATTGAACTAGCGACTAATTAGCGACCGGGTACGCTCGCTAAAATAATCCAGCGACTATATTCAAGGGCGGTCGCCAATGTCGGTCGCTAATAATCATATCAGTGACCGAAAGTGTGATCGCTGATATTGTTGGTCGCTGTTAGAGCATTTTCTTGTAGTGTGCAGGCTTTGTTGTTGTTGAGCTCTTTACCTGATAGCTGGGAGACACTGGTTGTATCGTTGAGTAACTCTACTTCTAATGGCAAGCTGACTATGGATATAGTTAAGGATAGTTTGTTTAATGAGGAACAGAGACGAATAGATCATACTATGGTGATTAGTGTTGAGTCACAAGTTTTTGTCGCATAGAATAGGGGAAAAAATAAAGGGAGAAACTCTCCTGAAGATGACAAATCCTGGGGAAGGTCAAGAGATTGAAAAGAAGTAATTTGTTTTCACTGCCAGAAGCCAGGTCACATAAGACGAGAGTGAAGATTTTTAAAGAAAGAGCAGTCTAACAAAAAAGATGAGGATAAAGATTCGATTGTGTATTTATCTGATGTTGATGTAGCTATTATTTGTGATGATAAACCCAAGTGCCATGTTAATGATTGGATTATTGATTCGGGTGCTTCGTTTCATGCTACTTCGCGTGGCGAGATATTCACATCCTACACTAATGGTGATTTTGGCTATGTACGGATGGGAAACGGAAGTGCATCAAAGATTATAGGCATTGGAGATATTAATTTGGAGATTAATAATGGTTGCAGGTTGATGCTGAGAGAAGTCAGACGTGTTCCGGATATTAATTCATTTTAATTTAATCTCTGTTGGTAAGCTTGATGAGAATGGTTATAAAAGTTACTTTGGTGAAGGTCGGCGGAAGCTCACCAAAGGGTCTCTAATGATGACTAGAGGTAAGAAGGTAGACACTCATTACATGATGCGGGCGCATATGAGAGGTGTTGAAGATGGGGGAGTTAGGCAGAAAAAGGTGTGGTACAAAGCCGCGCAAGATGGGAGAAAAGCCTTGCATGAGAACCACGAGAAGAAAGTTCTTCGCTTTAAATGGGTACCAAAAGTGATAGCTCGCAGCCAGGGTTCAAAGCGGTTGTGAATGAATTTGGCAAGGAAAAATCTATCAAGTTTGAGTTAGATCCTCCCATTGAGAAGAACCATGACGATGAGACAAAGCCGGACATGAAGATAGTTGAAAATTCCAAGAAGCTTGAGTTGAGCCAATACTTCATTGGAATTAACTCCGAGTAAGGAGTTGTGGTTGGTGATCCCTTCTCTTAGGGGGAGATTTTTTGGTGTGGGTCCTCACCCATGAGATAGAATCCAATATAGAAAAGAATTGATTTTTTTTGTGAGCAAGTAAGTTAGTTTACTTGATATTAATCCCATAAGACCCCAACTTTTATGAATAAAGATTAATTTTTCTCGAAATATATTTTTGAATATTATGGTATGGATTTGATATAATGTTATAATTGTGGGTAATACTTAAAATTTTGCAAAGTATGCAAGTTGTCATAAAATATTTTTTGGTCGGAGAATATTCGTTTTATCAGAGAATATTTGTACGACGGCACAATTATTGGTGGACTCCATAACGAATTTACTGCCGAGTGAGAAAATGACAGAAATAACTTTTATAAAAATAACAGCGAAAGTTTTACCGTTAACTGTTGAAATACCCGATGATAAAAGTATAGTAATACTCATGGTTGCATAGTAGCACACAGTATTGATTATTGATGCTTACGTGAGAAGTCACTCAATTTTTTTTAATTATTGTCACAGTAATTGCTGCATAGTATCTCACGTTATTGATTCAATTATTGTAACAATATTTTATGTTATTAAATTAATAGTTGAGACGACAAAGTTAGTCATATTATTATTTTCATCATTAAAAATGTCTAAAAAGTTCGGTAGAGGAAAAGGGTTGGGTCACCTAATTACGCGCTAATAGGGAGAAATCCTTATCGGAAAGTCCCCTCTTTCCTGAGAATGATCTGGTTGTCAATATTACAAGTTATAAATGATGAATAAATGTTGTTAAAAATATTGAGGGGATTTTTATGAAATATTTGTTATAAATTTTGCTTATTAAATGGATCCCCCACTTATACATTTTTTAAAATTATCGGTAGAAAGTTATCTCAGTTTTGTTTTATATATATATATATATATATATATATATATATATATATATATATATGATTTGGGGGGGGGGGAAGTCACGGGAGTACTGACTATTATTGTTATATATATATTATTGTTGAATAGTACTGCATAGTGCAATATAGTAAAATCAAATTTTTTCAGAAAATTTCGCCGGTTGCAGGCCGTTAATAAGTTACTGTGCAGTAGGTGAATTTACCTTTACTGTGCATCTAAATAGTAACCTACCATTCTCT
This sequence comes from Panax notoginseng, assembly GCA_016801055.1. NCBI lineage: Eukaryota > Viridiplantae > Streptophyta > Magnoliopsida > Apiales > Araliaceae > Panax > Panax notoginseng. Next base: position 43,005,086 of record CM029021.1, on the reverse strand, counting down.
TATAAATAGGATGCTCAGTTTAGAAATGAAAATCACACCAGAATCAGAGAATTCTTCTTCTATAATATTGAGTGTATTTCTTTAGAGTTTAAGGAAGATTTGAGTGTAAAAAATAGTAAAAATTTTCCTCAAGAATATCTCCGCTATACCAGTTAGAATTGTTCTCTTTTTGAGGTAAGGGGTATTATTTATTTCATATTCGCATACGATATTATTTTTCGTATTCGTAAGAAATTTTATTTCGTTCAATATTCGCAAGAAATATTATTTTCATTCAATATTCGTAAGGAATATTATCTTCGTTCAATATTCGTAAGGAATATTATTTTCGTTCAACAGTTGTAAGGGATATTATTTTTGTTCAACATTCGTATGAAATAATATTTTCTTCCATACTTTGTGGTATGTAAGTAATATTATTTCGTTTCAGATTCTGAATCCTACACTCATTTTGTTAAAGTATTGCTTCTATACTCCGCGAAATTAGTAGAATATCCTTGAAATTTGCGTTTCATCTAGTATCGTTTCACAAGAATTTTTTTCTGAACATTCTTGTTCATTTTTAAGCTTTTCATGCTGGAGTACTATTCATGGGTATTATTCATTTATACGACACTATTCATACGTACGACACTATTTATACGAATGGTACTATTCATACGTACGGGTACTATTCACGGATACTATTCATGACAAAATTGATTTCTTTTCTGTCCAAATTATTTTTGATACAATATTATTCTTGAATTTTACTCCACAAAGCAGTTATCATATTGACAATTTAGACATTTTTAAACTCTGGATAAATTTGAAGTCTTTAATATTTATCCTTGATTTCGTTTGATTAATATTTATATCATTGTCATCATCATCATGCTTATATTGTGATAAAATTTATCTTTGGCCCGTAGTGCCTAGATGGACTGTTGATTGGTATGATTATGACCAGGGATTATTCGGTATAATTATGACCTGTAATGTTACAAATGATGTGGTAAAAGTCCTCATTGACCCATAGTGCATTGATGGACAGATGTTTGTATGATCATGACCAATGTGTTGTTTGGCATGATCATGACCATTGGTGATAACACAAATATCCTTAGCCCGTAGAGCATGAAAAATTCGTGGATGTGATACTAATGAATATCCTTGGCCCATAGTGTATGGATAATTCAGTGATATGGATTATTTATTAAGCTGAGTCTCAACGATAAAATTGATGATAAACTTTTTAAATCATAGAAGATAGTAGATATCATGCTCTACTTGACTCTTCTAATGGATTGCTTGTTCCGCTGCAGTTAAACTTTTTGTATATTGTATTCTATCAGTTTAACATTGTTGAGGGCTAACGATAATTTATTCTGCATTATCTTAGTCATAATATTTTTTACTGGGCTAGTTGAGCTCACCATTTTCTTTCATTGTTCTCTTCAGGAAATCAGAATACAGCTGTGACTAGTCAGGGAATGGAATGATGGTCCAAGATGGTTGCTATAATAGTCATCACTATTCTATAAGAATAATATGATAATAATTATAATGAGGACTTATTTTGAGTTTGGATATTGTCTAGGAGATAATATTTTTATTAAAACACACAACTTATGTTTTGTCGTATTCTGCACGACACTTAACAGTTGTATAAATTAAGTTTGTATTTGAATTATGTACCATGTATTTGGCGACTCAGAATGGGTGATGTATACCTATTTTGGGGGCGTCACAAATCCAATTAGAAATTGGGTTAATGGAAGTAATATTGGAATTGGAGAATCCATGAAAGGAATCCAAGTTGAAAAAGAATTTACTTGTTAGATTGGTTGGTGACCAAGACAAGGAATCCAAGTTAAATATTATGGTGTGGATTTAATATAATGTTATAGTTGTGGGTAATATTTATAAATTGTGTAAAGTATGCAAGTTGTTATAAAATATTCGATTGGTCGGAGAATATCATTTTAACAGGAAATATTCATACGACGGCACAATCATTGGTGGACCCCACAACGAAATTATTGTCGGAGTTAGAAAACGACAAAAATATCTTTTAATAAAAATAACGGCGAAAGTTTTATCGTTAACTGTTAAAATACCTGGTGTTAAAAATACAGTAATATGCGTGGTTGCATAGTAGCACACTGTATTGATTATTGATGCTTATGTGAGAAGTCACTCAGTTATATTCAATTATTGTTACAGTAATTACTGCATAGTATCTCACATTATTTGATTCAATTATTGTTAATATTTTATATTATTAAATCAATAATTGAGATGACAAGTTATTCATATTATTATTTGAATAATTAACAATGTCTAGAAAGTTCTGTTGAGAAAAGAGGTTTGGTCACCTAATTGCGCGCCAATAGAGAGAAATCCTTATCGAAAAATTTCCTCTTTCTTGGGAACGATCTGGTTGTTAATATTGCGAGTTATAATAATAATGAATAAATATTGTTAAAAATATTGAGGGAATTTTTTATGAAGTATTTGTTGTAAATTTTTCCTATTATTTGGATCACCATTTACCCATTTTTCAAAATAATTGGTATAAAATTATTTAGTATATATATATATATATATATATATATATGTGTGTGTGTGTGTGTGTGTGTGTGTGTGTGTGTGTGTGTGTGTTAAAGTGACTTGTGGGGTGGGGCCCACATGTGGGAAGAAAAAAAAATTGGGTGGGGGGAGAAAACGTGCAATATAATAGAGGGAGTATTATTAATATTATATAATATATATTATAATCAGTTTTATTTTTTATGAAAAATTGAATATATTATATTTTATTATGCATAATGGCCGCATAGTATTTGCATAGCAAATTGTAGAAAAATCAGTCGTCCGTGAGAAAACCCGTGTTTGTCCGTGAATAATTCTTAGCAGTACCCTTTCCATTCTCCTATAAATAGGATGCTTAGTTTAGAATTAAAAAGCACACCAGAATCAGAGAATTCTTCTTCTATAATATTGAGCGTATTTCTTTAGAGTTTTAAGAAGCTTTGAGCTTAGAAAACAGTAAAAGTTTTCTTTAAAAATATCTCCGCTATACCAGTTGGAATACTCTTCTTTTTAAGGTAAGAGATATTGTTTTTGTTCAATATTCGTATGAAATAATATTTTCTTCCATACTCTGTAGTATGTAAGTAATATTATTTCGTTTTCGTATTCATAATTCTATACTCCATGAAATTAGTAGAATATCCTTGAAATTTGCACTTCATCCAGTATTTTTTTATGAAAATATTATTCTGAACATTCTTCATAAGTTTTAACTTTTTCGTGCCGGAGTATTATTCACGGGGTACTATTCCTGAAGTACTATTCATGGGATACTATTCACTCAGTTACTATTCACCCGGAATACTATTCATGACAAAAATTGATTTCTTTTCAGTCTAAATCATTTTTGATACAATATTATTCTTGAATTTTACTCCACAAAGCAGTATCATGTTGACAATTTGGACATTATCGAATTCTGGATAAAATAAATTATAAATCTTTAAAATATATCCTTTGCTTTCATTTAATTGAATTATTATATCATTGTCATCGTCCTCATGCTTATATTGTGATGAAAGTCATCTTTGGCCCGTAGTGCATAGATGGACTGTTGATTGGTATGATTATGACCAGGGATTATTCGGTATAATCATGAATTGTAATGTTACAAATGATGTGGTAAATGTCCTCATTGGCCCGTAGTGCATTGATGGACAGTTGTTGGCATGATCATGACCATTGATGATTACGCGAATATCCTTGGCCCGTAGTGCATGGATAATTCGTGGACGTGATACTAATGAATATCATTGGCCTGTAGTGCAGGGATGATTCAATGATGTGGATTATTTATTAAGTTAAGTCTCAGCAACAAAATTGATGATAAACTTTTTAAATCATAGAAGATAGTAGATATCATGCTCTACTTGACTCTTCTAATGGATTACTTGTTCAGCAGCAGTTAAATTGATGTTTATTGTATTTTATCAGTTTAACACTGTTGAATGCTAATGATAATTTATTCTACATTATCTTAGTCATAATATTTCTTACTGGGCTAGTTGAGCTCACCCTTTTGTTTTCATTGTTCTCTTCAAGAAATGAGAACGTAGCCGGGACTAGTCGGGGAATGGAGTGACGGTCCGAGATGGTTGTTTAGTAGTCCTCACTATTTAGTATGATAATAAATGTAATGAGGAATGAATTTGAGTTTAGATATTGTCTATGAGACAATATTCGTGTCAACAACTTCTTCTTCTTTGAAGCTTAGGCTATTTATGGATTCTTTAGTTATCTTCCCGTTGGAATATAGCCGTTGGAGGTCTTCTATTGACTATCTCCCTTTTGAATCTGTGTTGTGATGTAGCCTTTCAAATGTCTCTGTTGAAGGCATCCGCTGTAACAATTAATGCTCCAGATATTTCTGAGTACTGATGTAGACATGTCAGGTTGATGTGACAACTCTTTTTTTTGACTTTCCTAACACATTAGTCTGTTTTATCACCTAACACTTCATAGACGTTACTTTCAACAGGCTAGCAGGTAGTCACTTCTTTTCTTGTTTCCTCGATTCTCATCAAAGATGCTTGGAAAGGATATCGGGATCCCCAGTTCACAATGTTTAAATTTCAGTCTTCTTTGCTTGGGCATTCTCACTCTTCAGATGAATGCCCTCTACGATTTTGATGTTGATCTTTATGAACTCTACGAGTGCTTGTCTGTGGAAGTCGTAAGGTGACTTGACCTTGATCCCTTTTATGATTCCGAGAGAGTTCAACGTTGTGCCATCTTTTCTTTGCTCTCACAGTTTACTCTACGATTGTGCTTGATTTAGCCTGAACAAAGAGAACACTACGAATTATCTTTAGCACTGGTAGACTACGATCTTTACTTATTTGAATTACAGACTCTACGATTTCGAGGAGCAGACTACGATTGTTAACTTGGTTCGGCAGCCTCTTGGACCAGCTCTACGATTCTGAGTGTGGCCCTCCAAAGCAGACTACGATTCTGAAACAACTTTCTCGATACTCTACGATTCTGCCTTGGCTTCTGATTTGTCATGCTCAGCTTCCTTAACGTTCAACCTTGTGATCTGTTGATCTTACTCCATGTGTAAGACCCCAACTTATTATAAATAAAATTGATTTTCCTTTATTTATTATTTTGAAATAGTAAGGGTTAATTTGATTAATGTGGTTAGTTATGGGTAAAATGCGCAAATATTTCAAATAAGCAAGTGGTTATAAAATATTAATTGTTGTCGGGAAATATTCGTTTGGTCGTGGAATATTTTTATTGTCGGGGAATATTCGTGCGACGGCGCAGCCTTTTGTGGGCCCCATAACGGAAAGCGATTGGATGAAGAAAATGACAAGTATAAGTTGTTTTTAAATAACGGCGTAGTTGTTACCGTTAATACTGTTGGAATACTCGGTGGTTAAAATATAGTAATACGCGTTGTTGTAGAGTAGTACACGGTATTGTACCAATTATTGATTTTTACGTAAGAAGGCACTACTCAATAATTGTTACAGTAATTACTGTTCAGTATTTTATTTTATTGATTCAATAATTGCTGCGTTGATATTTTATATTACTTTTATTTTAATAATTGTCACTACACAGTATTTTTCATTATCGGAGCAATAATTCATATTATCTGAATAATATTATTAGATAACATTATTAACAATGTCTAAAAAGTTCTGTCTAAGGAGAGGTTTGGTCATCAAATTGCGCGCTAGTAAGGAGAAATCGTTATTGAAAAGCCCCCTCTTTCCTAGGAACGGTCTGGTTGTCATTATTGTGATTCTGTAATATTATTTATGAATAATTGATTATTGATTTAAATGATGAGAAAAATATTGATTTTATGTGGATATAGATGGAGAAAATTTTTAAAGTGACAATTGTTGAAAATTGATATTTTATCTTTTCTGATAAAATAATATTTTATTATATTATTATAATATAATAATGATGATATTTTTACAATGAATGTGGGATATATGAGTATATGAGGAGGAAGAGTATTTTTGTTGCAAAAGTTGTTTAAAACATGTTAAACATGTCTGTGGGTCTATTTCTTGACTGAAATTTGATTATAGCCTGTAGAATCGCCCGCTTGTAGATTTTGGTCAATTTTTGTTTGGAATTTCGAAAAACTTTCTTCTGTAAAGTTGTAGAGAATTGAATTTCCTATAAAAAAAATGCAAGATTCGAATTTTCTGATAAAAGGGCTATTTATTATGAATTATTGAAGTTCTAGAATTCCGAAAAAATTAATTTTTGGAAGTTTAAAATTTTTTAAATAACAAAAACGTTTTTTTCATTATGGTGTGTTCCACATGTGTGTTGAATGGGCTAATTTCAGATTTTCTACGGTTGGCTTGAAAATATAAATTAATATATTATTAATTTATTAAATTTTCTACTTTAGTGTTCTAAGCATTTTCCTATAAATAGGGTGCTTAGGTTAGAATTGAAAATCACACCAGAAACTAAAGATTTCTCTCTCTTTCTCTCTAGATATATTGAGCGTATTCTTGTGAGTATTTTAATACTTTGAGTGTTGCTATACGGTGCAAGTTCAAATCATAACCTATATCCAGTGTTTCAACTAGAAGTACTGTCTTTACGAGGTAAGGGATATTATTTTTTATATAAATGATATTATTTCTTCCAATATCATTATGCCGGAATATTGATCTAAATTTTTATCAAATTTAAAACTTTTTGTGTCAGGGTTACTATTCACGTATACAGTACTATTCACGAATACGGCACTATTCACAAAAAAGTTAAATTTTTGTTTTTCATCCAAAATATCTATTATGGATACTAACTTTGATTGTATCCATGTTTTGATCATTATTGAATTTTAATCCACTATGATTACTTATGAGGTATTTTTGGACATGGATAAACCGAAATACGAATCCTTAATATTTGTTATTTTCTTTCACTGGATTCGTTTCTTTAAATAATTTTTCATCATCCTCAGTCCTAAATGATGATATTACTGAATATCTTTGGCCTGTAGTGCAAAGATGAATGATTTCTGATGAATATCTTTGGCCCGTAGTGCAAAGATGAACAGGTGTTTAGATGAACATGACCAATTGATGAATATCTTTGGCTTGTAGTACAAAGATGAATATTGATTGATGTTACAGGGATAAAATGTTGATGATGGACTTTTAAATTCATAGATAATAGTAGATTTCATTCTCTACGTAACTCTTCTATGAATTATTATTTTTCGCTGCGAATATTGATTTAAAACTTGTTGTCTATTGTATTCTATTAGATTTTTCTCTGTTGAGGACTAACGATAATTTGTTCTATATTATCTTAGTCATAATGTTCTTTACTGGGCTAATTGAGCTCATCATTTTCCTATTATTCCATTTTTCTTCTCAGGAGGCGAGAATGTAGCGAGTACTAGTCGAGGTATGGAATGAAGGTTCTAAAAAGTCGTTTTAGTAGTCCTCACCATTTTTGTATAATAATGTATCAATAATTGTAATGAAGACTTATTTGAGTGTGGATATTGTCTAGATGACAATATTTATATTTAAACTCACAGTTTTTTTGCTGTATTAAAAAAAATTGTAGTTGTATCTGTACCATGTATTTTGACGACTCAGAATGGGTGTTGTATACCTATTTTGGGGGCGTCACAGTTGGTATCAGATCTTAAGAATATGATCTTTGGCGGAGATCGGGGAATAGAACTAGGAGGGGAGAGACGAGTAAATCATTCGCTAGTGTGTCCTACCTAAGCTTATTTGTTGGTCGGTTATAATATAGGGATATTATGTGATATGTTAATTTGTTAAATTAACCCTTGTTTTATGGCAGTATTGAGAATGTCGACTGAGAATGTTAACAATGGAGTAAATGAAACCGTGGAGACGCCTGTACTCACCAACGAGGAGAACGTGCAACAGGCTGGCAATGTTCCTCCTGTGAACAACACCAATGAGCAGATGATGAACGGTGAGATGTTTAGAATCTTTTTACAATTTATGCAAAACCAGACGAAGGAGACTCGTGTTCAAAATACAGGAGGAAATGATAGCAATTCACAGTTTATCACAGCCAAGCAGTTCAAAGAATTGGGACCACCAGAATTTAAGGAAAAGCCGGATCCGGTCATGGCAGAAGCGTGGGTCAAGCAAATTACCAAGATATTCGATGTCTTGGGATGCACGGAGGAACAGAAGGTTCCATTCGCCACCTTTATGTTCTGTGGCGAGGCCGACTACTTGTGGGAGTCTGTGAAGCGTACTCAGCCTGCCGCACTCAGCATGTCTTAGGAGACATTTCAGAAACTGTTCAATGACAAGTACTTTCCTGAAAGTATTCGTCATATGAAGGAGATACAATTTATTAGACTGGAGCAGAATAATATGACGGTGTCCCAGTACGACGCGAAGTTTGCAGAGTTGTCCAGGTTTGCACTTCATTTGGTGGAGAATGAGAAACGTATGACGTGGATGTTTCTGAGAGGTTTGAAACTCGGCATACGTCAATATCTCATTTCTCATAAATTTTCTCTCTATTCAGATGTTGTCAACAGGGCTCAATTATTAGAGCGATATAACGAGTACGGTCAACCAAGGGACCACAACTAGGATCATACCGGTGACAGCAGTCATCAGAAAAATGATAACCAGCAGAGAAAGAAAAATACAGACAAGAACGACAATCACTCTGGTGGTAATCGTGGCCATGAAAATAGAAGAAGCGAGTCGGGAGGAGATTTTAAAAAGAGGAGATTCAACAATGACAATACGAAGACGTCAGCACCAGCAGCAATTGGTTCCAAAGGAGAAGAACGACCACCGGTCATATGATATAAGTGCGGAAAAAAAGGACATATCAGCCCAAACTGCCCACAACAGTTTAAGGTATTATAATTGTGGAAAGGAAGGACATATCGCTCGAGATTGCACTATAGTGAAACCAAGTCCAGCGGGGATGGTGACTCAAAAAGCTGTCCCAGAAAAGTTAAAGTCAACGGTTCTTGGAAGAGCGTTTGTCGTGACTGGTCAACATGCGAGGAACCCAAACGAGATGATCACGGGTAAGCTAATCATAAATTCATGCGAAGTTTATACCTTACTAGATACCAGTGCTACCAATTCATTTATTTCTCCTGCTTGTGTTCAACGTTTAAACTTGACTCAGGAGAAATTAGACTTTGATTTATCTGTGGAGACTCCGTTAGGAGAAACTTTCATCACATCCACTGTTTATAAATCTTGTTTGATCCAAGTTGGCACCATCACATTACATGTTGACCTTATCTCTTTAAAGATACTTGCTTTTGATGTGATTTTAGGGATTGATTGGTTAACTACTCATCATGCCAAAATTGATTGTTTTCGTAAGGTTGTTAGTTTTCATATTCCTAACCAACCTGTTGTACGAATTCAAGCAACTAAGCCATTAAAATCAATCACTGTTATATCAATCCATTCGTTTATTAAAAAACGGATGTCAAGCTTTCTTAGGCTATGTTATGGATTTGAAAAAAGACATGTCATATTTGAATAATATTCCTGTTGTTATTGACTTTCCTGACGTATTTCCTGAAGAACTTCTCGGTCTACCCCCAGAACGTGAAGTTGAATTCTTTATTGATTTTGAACCTGGTACAAAGCCCATTTCTAAAACCCCATATCGAATGGCTCCTATTGAACTTCAGGAGTTAAAGGTCCAACTACAAGAGTTGTTGGACATCGGTTTCATTCGTCCTAGTACATCTCCTTGGGGTGCTCCTGTTTTATTTGTAAAGTAGAAAGACGGGAGTATGCGACTTTGTATCGATTATCGAGAATTAAACCATGTCACTATCAAGAATAGGTATCCGCTACCTCGTATTGATGACCTGTTTGACCAGTTACAAGGAGCACAATTCTTTTCAATCTTCGTTCTGGATATCATCAGCTGAAGGTTAAAACTGAGGATATTCCGAAGACTGTCTTCAGAACTCGGTACGGGCATTATGAATTCCTAGTTATGTCTTTTGGATTGACTAATGCTTCTGTGGCTTTCATGGATATGATGAACCGAGTATTCAAGGATTATTTGGATCAGTTCGTTGTTGTCTTTATTGATGACATCCTCATATATTCCAAAAGTCGTGAAGATCATGAGCACCATTTAAAGCTGGTACTGCAAAGGCTTCGTGATAGCAAGCTATATGCCAAGTTAAAGAAATGCGAGTTTTGGCTTGAGGAAGTAGCATTCCTTGGGCACGTAGTGTCAAAACATGGGGTATCTGTTGACCCGGCGAAGATTGAAGCAATACAAAGTTGGAAAAGCAAACGTGGTAGCTGACGCGTTGAGTAGAAGATCATATGCAGGAACGAGTGCGATGATGTCAAGTATACTCATAGAACCAACTTTAATCGATAAAGTTAAAGTTGCTCAAGCCACAGACTCGGAGTTGATGCGTATGAAGAAGAAAATGCAAGAAGGTGCTATTCTAGAAGCAAGAATCGATGAAGAAGGAATACTTCGAGTCCACTCCGGACTTTGTGTTCCTAACGATTCTGATTTGAAGTACAAGATCATGATGGAGGCACACAATACACCATTTGCAATCCATCCTGGAAGTACCAAAATGTATCGTGATCTTCGACATACATTTTGGTGGAACAATATGAAGAGAGAGATTGCAAAGTTTATCTCTATGTGTTTAACTTGTCAACGTGTAAAGGCGGAGCATCAAGTGCCAAAGGGTCCATTGCAACCACTTGAGATTCCAAAATGGAAGCGGGAACACAATACCATGGATTTTGTTACGGGTCTTCCCACTGTTTCTCAAGGCATAAATGCTATTTGGGTTATTGTTGATAGATTAACCAAGTCTGCTCATTTCTTGCCGATACGGGAGACTTATTCCCTTGAACGTCTTGCTCGTATGTACGTAGATGAGATTGTGAAACTGCATGGCATGCCAGTATCCATAGTTTCGGATCGTGACCCAAGATTCACTTCAAGATTTTGGGTTAGCTTGCAAAAAGCTATGGGCACGGATTTACGGTTCAGTTCGGCATATCATCCTCAAACGGACGGGCAATCAGAGAGGACTATTCAAAGTCTTAAAGATCTATGAAGACTTTGTGTCCTAGATTTTAAAGGGAGTTGGGATAAGTACCTACCATTGGTGGAATTCTTCTATAATAACAGTTATCAGGCAAGTATAGGTGTGGCTCCATTTGAAGCATTGTATGGACGAAAGTGTCGCTCTCCAGTATGTTGGGATGAGGTGGGAGAAGCAACATTATTAGGACCAGAGTTGGTATGAATGACTACAGAGAAGATCCAAACGATTCGACAACGTATACAAACGGCACAGGATCGACAAAAGAGTTATGCGGATCTTCATTAAAAGGACGTGGAATTTGACATTGGGGATCATGTATTGTTGCGTGTGGCTCCATGAAAAGGAGTTACAAGATTCGGGAAGAGAGGAAAGCTCAATCCACGATTTATTGGTCCATTTCAGATTCTTGATCGAGTAGGAAATGTGGCCTATAGACTCGCGTTACCTCCAAGTATCTCTCGTGTTCATAATATTTTTCAAATATTTGTGCTTTGTAAATATGTGAAGGACCCGAACCACATTATTGAGTTAGAACCAAACGAGATAGCCGAAGATTTAACGTACGAGGAGATACCTGTCAAGATTTTGGATAGGAAAGAGCATGTCCTACGCACGAAGGTCATACCACAAGTTAAAGTATTGTGGAGGAACCATGCTATTGAAGAAATGACCTGAGAGTTGGAAACAGAAATGAAAGCGAGGTATCCTCATCTTTTCAAAACTCCAGGTACGTAAGTCAATTTCGAGGACAAAATTTCATAAGGAGGGGAGGTTATAAGACCCCAACTTATTATAAATAAAATTGATTTTCCTTTACTTATTATTTTAAAATAGTAAGGGTTAATTTGATTAATGTGGTTAGTTATGGGTAAAATGCGCAAATATTTTAAATAAGCAAGTGGTTATAAAATATTAATTGTTGTCGGGGAATATTCGTTTGGTCGTGGAATATTCTTACTGTCGGGGAATATTCGTACGACGGCGCAGCCTTTTGTGGGCCCCATAACGGAAAGCGATTGGATGAAGAAAACGACAAGTATAAGTTATTTTTAAATAACGACGTAGTTATTACCGTTAATACTGTTGGAATACTCGGTGGTTAAAACACAGTAATACGCGTTGTTGCACAGTAGCACACGGTATTGCACCAATTATTGATTCTTACGTAAGAAGGCACTACTCAATAATTGTTATAGTAATTACTGTTCAGTATTTTATTTTATTGATTCAATAATTGTTGCATTGATATTTTATATTACTTTTGTTTCAATAATTGTCACTACACAGTATTTTCCATTATCGGAGCAATAATTCATATTATCTGAATAATATTATTCGATAACATTATTGGCAATGTCTAGAAAGTTCTATCTAAGGAGAGGTTTGGTCACCTAATTGCGCGCTAGTAAGGAGAAATTCTTATTGGAAAGCCCCCTCTTTCTTGGGAACGGCCTGGTTGTCATTTTTGTGATTCTGTAATATTATTTATGAATAGTTAATTACTGATTTATATGATGGGAAAAATATTAATTTTATGTGGATATAGATGGAGAAAATTTTTAAAGTGACAATTTTTGAAAATTGATATTTTATCTTTTTTGATAAAATAATATTTTATTATATTATTATTACAAATTTTTGAAAATTGATAATAATGATGATATTTTTACAATAAATGTGGGATATATGAGTATATGAGGAGAAAGAGTATTTTTATTACAAAAGTTGTTTAAAACATGTTAAACATGTCTGTGGGCCCATTTCTTGCCTGAAATTTGATTATAGCTTGTAGAATCGCCCGTTTGTGGATTTCGGTCAATTTCTATCTGGAATTTAGAAAAACTTTCTTCTGCAAAGTTGTAGAGAATTGAATTTCCTATAAAAAGTCACAGGATTCGAATTTTCTGATAAAATGGCTATTTATTATGAATTATTGAAGTTCCAGAGTTCCGAAATAATTAATTTTTGGAAGTTTAAATTTTTTTTAAATAACAAAAACATTTTTTTCATTATGGTGTGTTCCACATGTGTGTTGAATGGGCTAATTTCAAATTTTCTACGGTTGGCTTGAAAATATATATAAATATATTATTAATTTATTAAATTTTATGCTTTGGTGTTCTAAGCATTTTCCTATTAAGCATTTTCCTATAAATAGGGTGTTTAGATTAGAATTGAAAATCACACCAGAAACTAAAGATTTCTCTCTCTTTCTCTCTCGATATATTGAGCGTATTCTTGTGAGTATTTTAATACTTTGAGTGTTGCTATACAGTGCAAGTTCAAGTCATAACCTATATCCAGTGTTTCAACTAGAAGTACTGTCTTTACGAGGTAAGGGATATTAGTTTTTATATAAATGATATTATTTCTTCCAATATCATTATGCCGGAATATTGATCAGAATTTTTATCAAATTTAGAACTTTTTGTGTCGGGATTACTATTCACGTATACAGTACTATTCACGTATACGGCACTATTCACAAATACGGTACTATTCACAGAAAAGTTAAATTTTCATTTTTCGTCCAAAATATCTATTATGGATACTAGCTTTGATTGTATCCATGTTTTGATCATTCTTGATTTTTACTCCACTATGATTACTTATGAGGTATTTTTGGACATGGATAAACCGAAATACGAATACTTAATATTTGTTATTTTCTTTCACTGGATTCGTTTCTTTAAATAATTTTTCATCATCCTCAGTCCTAAATGATGATATTACTGAATATCTTTGGCCTGTAGTGCAAAGATGAATGATTTCTGATGAATATCTTTGGCCCGTAGTGCAAAGATAAACATGTGTTTAGATGAACATGACCAATTGATGAATATCTTTGGCTTGTAGTGCAAAGATGAATATTGATTGATGTTATAGGGATAAAATATTGATGATGGACTTTTAAATTCATAGATAATAGTAGATTTCATTCTCTACGTAACTCTTCTATGAATTATTATTTTTCGCTGCGAATATTGATTTAAAACTTGTTGTCTATTGTATTCTATTAGATTTTTCCCTGTTGAGGACTAACGATAATTTGTTCTATATAATCTTAGTCATAATGTTCTTTACTGGGCTAGTTGAGCTCACCCTTTTCTTTTTGTTCCATTTTTCTTCTCAGGAGGCGAGAATGTAGCGAGTACTAGTCGGGGTATGGAATGAAGGTTCTAGAAAGTCGTTTTAGTAGTCCTCACCATTTTTGTATAATAATGTATCAATAATTATAATGAGGACTTATTTGAGTGTGGATATTGTCTAGATGACAATATTTGTATTTAAACTCACAATTTTTATGTTGTATTAAAAAAAGTTGTAGTTGTATCCGTACCATGTATTTTGACGACTCAGAATGGGTGTTGTATACCTATTTTGGGGGCGTCACACCATGGTAAGGCTGAGCATTGACATCCTCCTTGTTTGCCCTTTGCTCTATGGTAGGTCTACCATAATCTTTATATTTCCTTTGTCAGGCTCTTCTTCTCTTTGGTGAGCACTGCGATCGTAGTTTTCTGTTTAGCACTTGTTGGAGATTCCTTCAGACTAGATTTTTACTTCTCTATCAGTCCTCCTGTTGGTGCTTTGATCTTCCGCTTGCTCGTAGACTATTTAGAGAATGCTTTCTAAAAATCTTCAAGTAGCCTGCATTCTTAAGCTTGATTGTTCTTACCAGGGAAGGCGATCCATGGATATACTTCAGAATTACTTCTGTAGAGAATCGTAAAGTGCTTCTGCCTCTATACTCTACGATTCTGCCTTTTCTAAGTAGCATCTTGCTATCAGCGACTTTGGTTCTGGTTCTGTAAGTTGTGATCCTGATGGGTGGTATGTAGACTCCACGATCTAGATTCAAGTTTGCGATTCTAGCATGACAGGCGCTCGGCATGCATCTTCTACGATTCCCGAGTGCAGACTATGATTCTCCTTTATTTTCTTGACAGGCTAGCATGACTTGTGCAGAGCTCTACGATCATACATGCCTATCTATTACACTTCAAAGATAGATCAACCTAACATCTTTGATCTTTTCTTCTATTCATTTACAGAATGACAAACATTAAGCATGGATCAACCTAACAATTTTGATCATATCAGTCTAAGTCCTTGTCCATATTACCTATTATCTACTAAGGACTTTACAGCTTTTATCAATGCAGACATATCTGCATATTCATTCATTTACTTCATCATCAAATTATACGAATAAAGGAATAACATTCACATGCATATTCCTAACAGAGAGAATTACAGTTTGTTGTTTGTGGGTATCCGCCGCTATCTCCGTTCAATTGAAAGATTGAAAATTTTATTGTTTGGGGTGTTTTTGAGTGGTGAAGTTAATTAGGTTTCTCAGCCTAATTAAAGATAAATTTGTATTATCTCAATTTATTGTGTAACCTCAAGTTTTAGTGCATAAAACTTGAGAGGATTATTGTAAGCCCATTATTAATGATATAATGGAGATTCGGAGTTTGACCCGTAGTTTTTACCTCTTAATTTTAGAGGATTTTTCACGTAAATTTGGTTTCTTGTTTGTGGATGGTTATTTGTTATTTTTATTCTCATAATTAGTTTTGTTGATTTCATATTTAATTGTACAAAGGCGGAAAAGTAATTCATGGGATAGAGATTATTTTTTGACGTACTTTTCCCAACAACCCATGCAATATGTGAACTATATGTGATATTTTTATGTGATAATAGCATTATTGATTAAATTAAGTCAAACATCTTAAAATCAAAATTTCACTGCATACCACTCACCAATTATATTCTTCCTCTCAAAATAAACTCATTAGTTTTCGCTACTTAACGGCTCATTAATAATGTCAAAGCAATAAGTATATTATTAGAATAATAAGTATGGTTAAAATTTTTAAATATATATAGTTAAATATATCTAAAAATTCACCAAATAACTACTAATCATTCATCCAATAATTGATAAGCTCACGTAGTCAGTCGAATATCTCAAAAGCATAGTTTCTTTGCATACCACTCACCAATTATTTTCCTCTCAAAACAAACTCATTTATATAATGCACCTTAACAAAACATTGATAATATATCAAAACAATAATTATGGTGTTAAAATAATAAATATTATTAAAATTTTAAAATGTAATAAAAATAAATATAAAAATATTGCTAAATATATATTTATTATTATAATATAAGTATTACTATGACATAAATGCCTTTTGAAAATGAATCTAAGTTTAAATTCTTTGTTTACTGAAAGTATACTTAAATTTGTCAAAATAAACATTTTAGTAAGTGAAAAAAACAACATAAACTATTGATCAGCACGAGTTCCGGAAAAAACAACATAAACTATTGATTAGCACGAGTTCTCAACTGACAGCTTACATGATTTGATCACTCGCTCAAATTCTATATTTTTAATTAAAACAGAAATTTTATAAAATTTCGAAAAGTAAATAGGAAGATATAAAAAAGATAAAATAATAATAAATCTAAAGTTATAGGGGTAAAACAGTTATAAAAAAAATAAGTGAAGTAGGTTGTGAGTTGTGACGATAAAACAAGTTGAAAAATTATTATAAATTCAGCCAATTATAGAGTTCTTTTTTTTTAAAAATAAATAAAATAAAATAATAGAGAAGGGTGAATAATGTTTAGAATTGCAGGCCGAAGTAGGGTAAAAGACGGGCGCTAAACTCTGAAGTGATTTATGCTATGAGAACTGGACGTTGTTATCTAATGCTAATATTGGCATATTCCGCAATGTCTTAATTACGTTATATGATATTAGCTTTAGGTATAGGGTTTTATCAAAATATTTGATTTTATTTTATTACTTATGATCCGGATCCGTTATTCATTTAATGAAAACTCTTGTTGGATATTTTTTAAATAAAAGTTAGCATATAATTTTTATGGGGATGGGGGTATCGAAACGTCTTTTTTATTAGGTACTTTATCTTTATAGTCATATTCCACCTCTTGTTTGGTTTTGGTCCAAGAATGAAATTATTAATAATACATGGTTGTATTCACCAATATTTACAATAATAGCTTGGCCTATGGCGGTATTAACCGCATTTTATATGTTACGAATCTATTTACTTACTTTTGAAGGACATTTAAACGTTCATTTTCAAAATTACAAAAATATGTCCTTTTATTCAAGATCTCTATGAGGTAAAGAAGGTTCAAAAATGATTAAAAAAATGTACTTTATTAACAATAAATAATCATAAAATTGCTTATTCTTTTTTTCAAAGAAGACATCAAATTGATCAGAATGTAAGAAACATCACACAACCATTTATTACTTTTACCTATTTTGGCAATATATAAGAATATTTTTTCATAATTTTATGAATAAGACTATGTTAATTCCTATACTTGTGTTGGTTATATTCACTTTGTTCATTAGATTCCTAGGAATTCATTTCAATTAAAGAAGGAATGAATTTAGACACATTATCAAAATGGTTAACTCCGTCTATAAGCAATTTACATCAAAATTTGAATAATTTAATAGATTGGTATGAATTTGTAAAAGATGTCATCTTTTTCGGTTAGTATAACTATTTTTAGAATCTTTATAGCCTCCTTTTTATATAAATTCATTTATTCATCTTTGTAAAATTTAGACTTAATTAACTCGTTTGTTAAAATAGGTCATAAGAGAATTTTTTTTTTGGCAAAATAATAAATGGTATATATGGTTGATTGTGTAATCGTGATTACATAGATGTTTTTTACGCAACATTCTTTACTTGGGGATAAAAGAATTGGCCGAATTGACTTCTTTTGTTGATATACAAGTAATTGATGGAATTACAAATGGAGTTGGTGTTTTAAGTTTTTTTGTTGGTGAAAGTATCAAATCTTGAGGCGGAAGGCGGAAGGCGGAAGGCGGAGGCGGAAGGCGGAAGGCGGAAGGCGGAGGTGGAGGTAGGAATGGGGCATGGGGCATGGGGCATGGGGGTGGGGGGTGGGGGGTGGGGGGTGGGGGGTGGGCGTATCTCTTCTTATCTTTTCTTGTATTTGTCTTATGTATAAATCTTTTTATTAATTTACTACTTTTTAGATCTATAAGATCATCATTATACAATCTAGCATTTTTTTCCGAGTATATACAGAGAAAAAAATCTCATATCTAGAGACTTAATTCTATTTAAAAACTCGATGTTTAAATTGTTATTATTTTGTTTGTTTGTATAAATTCAATGATATATATTCATTTCTTAATTTCATATTAATATTTAATATTTGGTGTCACACGCGTTACATATATAAAATATGTGGGATAAAATAATTTTTTTATAAAAATTAAAAAATTAAATAAATAATATAAAAAATAAAATAATAATATATCTAAAGTGGTAAGAATTTGAGAGAAAAATTAAGAAAAATGTGACTCAGAATCATCCACGTCCCATGAAGGCTTTTTGATATACATTAGGGCTGAGCAAGTAATCAAATTAGAACCAAAATCGCACCAAAATTTACACAAACCGCACTAATTAAAATCCCAACAACAGTTCCGACGTATGTGACGGTTTTAAGTGGATTGAAAAATTAAATTTATAGTTCCAGTTTGATTACTGGTCAAAACTACACGCATAAAACAGAAATTGCATCATATTGGTAGAGTAACCTATAATATTTTCGACTCTTTGTATTATGATTGTAATATTACTGTAATATGATCTTTGTTAACAACATGTTGTCATATGATTGAGCTACTCTTAGTAACAATATGCTGTAATAATCTATAGGCCACTCTACCATATTACAACATATTGTTACTAAGAGTAGAGTAGCAAAGTTTGTATTTAATTTTTGTTTACTATATTCTACTCTAATAATATGAATAAAGATTTAATTTTCTCGAAATATTTTTTTGAGTATTAAGGTGTGGATTTGATATAATGTTATAGTTGTGGGTAATATTTATAAATTTTACAAAGTATGCAAGTTGTTATAAAATATTCGATTGGCCGGGAAATAATCGTTTTATAAGGAAATATTCGTACAATTGTGCAATCATTGGTGGACCCCACAACAGAATTACTGTCGGAATGAGAAAACGACAGAAATATCTTTTTATGAAAATAACGGCGAAAGTTTTACCGTTAACTGTTGAAATACCCGATGGTAAATGTACAGTAACACGCGTGGTTGCATAGTAGCACACGGCATTGATTATTGATGCTTACGTGAGAAGTCACTCAGTTTATTTCAATTATTGTCACAGTAATTGCTGCATAGTATCTCACGTTATTTGATTCAATTATTGTCATAATATTTTATATTATTAAATCAATAATTGAGATGATTATTCATATTATTATTTGCATAATTAACAATGTCTAGAAAGTTCTGTCGAAGAAAGGGGTTTGGTCACCTAATTGCGCGTCAATAGGGAGAAATCATTATCGAAAAGCCCCCTCTTTCCTAGGAACGATCAGGTTGTTAATATTAAAAGTTATAATAATGATGAATAAATATTGTTAAAAATATTGAGGAGATTTTTATGAAGTATTTATTGTAAATTTTACTTATTATATGGACCCCCCCACTTACCCATTTTTTAAAATAATCGGTATAAAATTATTTAGTATATATATATACATATATATATATATATATATATATATATATGTGTGTGTGTGTGTGTGTGTGTGTGTGTGTGTGTGTGTGTGTGTGTGAAAGTGACATGTGGGGTGGGGCCCGCATGTGGGATGAAAAATGAAAATAGGGGGAAGTTTACGTAAAAGGAGGGGAATATATATATATATATATATATATATATATATATATAATTATATTTTATAAGTTTTGTTTTTTATGAAAAATAGAATATTATATATTTTATTATGCATAGTGTCTGCAAAGTGCTTGCATAGTAAATCTTGTGAATTCAGAATTCTGCCCGTGAATTCGTTCGAATATTGTACTGTGCAATCCGTGATTTTATTTTTTAAATAGTATCCTTCCATTCTCCTATAAATATGATACTTAGTTTAGAATTGAAATCACACCAGAATCAGAGAATTCTTCTTCTATAATATTGAGCGTATTTCTTTTGAGTTTAAGGAAGCTTTGAGTGTAGAAAATAGTGAAAGTTTTCTTCAAGAATATATCCGCTATACCAGTTGAAATTGCTCTCTTTTTGAGGTAAGGGGTATTATTTATTTCATATTCGCTTGCGATATTATTTTTCGTATTCGTAAAAAATTTTATTTCGTTCAATGTTCACAAGAAATATTATCTCGTTTAATATTCGTGAGGAATATTATCTTCATTCAATATTCGTAAGGAATATTATTTTCGTTCAACAGTTGTAAGGGATATTATTTTTGTTCAATATTCTTAAGAAATAATATTTTCTTTCATACTCTATAGTATGTAAGTAATATTATTTCGTTTCAGATTTCGAATTCTACACTCATTTTGTTAAAGTATTGCTTTTATACTCCTTGAAATTAGTAGAATATCCTTGAAATTTGCGCTTCATCTAGTATCGTTTCACAATGATATTTTTCTAAACATTATTGCTCATTTTTAAGCTTTTCATGCCGGAGTATTATTAATGGGTATTATTCATGTATACGACACTATTCATATATATGACACTATTCATACGTACGACACTATTCATACGTACATGTACTATTCGCGGGATACTATTTATGAAGTACTATTTACGGGATACTATTCACGGGGCACTATTCACTCGAGTACTATTCACCCGGGGTACTATTCACGATAAAAAATTGATTCTTTTCTGTCCAAATTATTTTTGATACGTGAATATTATTCTTGAATTTTACTCCACAAAGCAGTATCATGTTGACCATTTGAACGTTTTTAAACTTTAGATAAATTTAAAGTCTTTAATATTTATCCTTGATTTCGTTTAATTGAATTCTTATGTCATTGTCATCATCCTTATGCTTATATTGTGATAAAAGTCATCTTCGGCCAAGGGTGCAAAGATGAACTGTTGAATGGTATGATTATGATCAGGGATTATTCAGTATATTCATGACCTGTGATGTTACAAATGATGTGGTAAAAGTCCTCATTGGCCCGTAGTGCATTGGTGGACAGTTGTTGGTATGATCATGACCAAGTGTTCTCTTCGGCCAAGGGTGAAAAGATGAATTGTTGTTTGGCATGTTCATGACCATTGGTGAAAACACGAATATCCTTGGCCCGTAGTGTATGGATAATTCGTGGTCGTGATACTAATAAATATCATTGGCCCGTAGTGCATGGATAATTCAGTGATGTGGATTATTTATTAAGCTGAGTCTCAGCAATAAAATTGATGATAAACTTTTAAATCATACAAGATAGTAGATATCATGCTCTACTTGACTCTTCTAATGGATTGCTTATTCCGCTGCAGTTGTTGATCTAAAACTTGTTGTCTATTGTATTCTATCAGTTATTATATTGTTGAAGGCTAACGATAATTTATTTTGCATTATCTTAGTTATAATATTTCTTACTAGGCTAGTTGAGCTCATCCTTTTCTTTCACTCTTCTCTTCAGGAAATGAGAATATAGCTGGGACTAGTAGGGGAATGGATTGACGGTACAGATGACCAGATGGTTGTTTTAGTAGTCCTCACTATTCTGTGAAATAGTGTGATAATAATTGTAATGAGATTGAATTTGAGTTTGGATATTGTCTAGAAGATAATATTTGTATTAAAACTCACAGCTTATATTTTGTCATATTTTGCATGACACTTAACAGTTGTATAAATTAAGTTTGTAATTAAGTTATGTACTATGTATTTGGTGACTCAGAATGGGTGATGTATACCTATTTTGGGGGCGTCACAGTTGGTATCAAAGCTTAGGGATATGATCTCTGGCTGAGATTTAAGACTAGAACTAGGAGGGGAGTAACGGGTAATTCCTTCGCTAGTATGACCTATCTAAGTTTATTTGTTATTTAATTGGTCGGTCAGAATATAAGGGTAATATGTGGCATGTTAATTAACCCTTGTTTTGTGACAGTAAAATGGCATCTGAAAATGTTGGGATAAGCAATGGAGCACATGAGATCGCTGAGTCACCGCTAATCAATAACCAGGATAATTTGCATCAAGAAGATAGTAATTCTCGTGTAAACAACAACACCGACCAAATGACGATCGATGGTACGTTTAGGAACTTTTTAGAATTTATGCAACACCAAACAAGAGAGACTTCTGTTCATAATGCAGGTGGAGTCAATGGCAACTCACAGTTGGTCACCGCTAAGTAGTTTAAGGAGCTGGGATCACCAGAGTTTTTGGGAAATCCAGAACCACTTAAGGCAGAGACGTGGATAAAACAGATCACCAAGATATTTGATATCTTAGAATGCTTAGAGGAGCAAAAGGTTCTCTTCGCCACCTTTATGTTGTGTGAAGAAGCAGATTACTGGTGAGAATCTGTAAAACGTACTCATCTTTCAGCACTAAAGATGTCTTGGGAGAAGTTTCAAGAATTGTTCAACGACAAGTACTTTCCCAAAAGTGTTCGTCACATGAAGGTGGTGGAATTCATCAAGCTAGAGCAAAACAATATGACCGTGTCGCAGTACAAGGCTAAGTTTGCCGAGTTGTCCCGGTTTGCATCCCATTTAGTTGATAATGAGGAGCGAATAACGCGAATGTTTCTGCGAGGTTTGAAACCCAAAATACGTCAATACCTCATTTCTCACAAACTTTGTTTATATTCAGATGTTGTGAATAGGGCCCAGTTAGTGGAGTGCGATAATGAGTCAGCTCAACTAAAAGGCAACGATCAACAACACGATAATAATCGTACCGGTGGCAACGACCATCGGAATAACGATAAGCATCGTGGAGAAAATTATCATGCCAAGAATGGTAATCACTTCGGTGGTAATCATGACCAAGATAATAGAAGTGGAAATTTCAAGAAGAGAAGATTCAATAATAACGGAAAAACATCGACAGCAGCACCGGCAACTGTTTCCAAGGAAGGAGAATGAGCACCGGTCGTATGTTTCAAATGCGGACAGGAAGGACACATCCGTCCAAACTGTACGCAGCAACCCAAAGCGTGTTTCAATTGCGGAAGAGAATGTCACCTAACTCAATTTTTTCGTGTAGTGAAGTTAAGTCCAGCTGGGATGGTGACGCCAAAGGATGTCCCAGACAAGTCAAAGCCGATAGTTTAAGTGAGAGCGTTTGTCGAGGAACCCGAACGAAGTTATCACTGGTAAGTTAATCATAAACTCTTACAAAGTCTATACATTGTTAGATACCTGTTCTACCCACTCTTTTATTTTACCTAGTTGTGTTCAACGTTTGAACTTGACTATTGAGAAATTAGACTTTGACTCGTCTGTTGAAACTCTGTTAGGAGAAACCTTCGTTACCTCCACTGTTTATAAATCTAGTTTGATTCAAATAGGTACCCTCACGTTACCTGTCGATCTCATCTCTTTGAAAATACTTGCCTTTGATGTAATTTTAGGAATCGATTGGTTAACTACTCATCATGCTAAAATTGATTATTTTTGTAAGGTTGTTAGTTTTCATATTCCTAACCAACCTGTTATGCGAATTCAAGTAACCAAACCACTAAAGTCAATCACTGTCATATCAAGCCATAAGTAAAGAGCCCCGAACCTTTCGCTGGTGACTTCCTTGTGTAGGATGCATCGAAGCCAAGCCAGACTTTTCGTAGGGGACGCCGTGAATAACGATGGCAAGTTGATATGTATTAATGTGACGTGCTATCCAAGTCTTGGATGGGAGTCACAGTTTTGAATGATATTACTATCGTTAATAAATTTCCTGACGTATTTCCCGAAGAACTTATTGGCCTACCCCCAGAGCGTGAAATCGAATTTTGTATCGACCTTGAACCCGATGCAAAACTCTCAAATATTTTTTTCACCCAAAAAAACGTAACATGTGCCGAAGACGTTGGCTCGAGCTGTTGAAGATTACGACCATACCATTCAATATCATCGTGAAAAAGCGAACGTGGTAGCTGACGCGTTGAGTAGAAGATCATATGCGGTTACGAGTGCGACGTTGTTAACACAAAGACCCATTTCGTATGACTTATAAATAATAGAGATAGAGTTAAAGACTCTAGGGACCCACGTGGTGATACGAGTAGAATCGATTTTAATCGATAAAGTTAAAGCCGTTCAAGCTATAGACTCAAAGCTGATGAATGTGAAGAAGAAGGTGCAAAAAGGCGTTATTCTAGAAGCAAGAATCAAAGAAGAGAGGAAATCTTAAACCTCGATTTTATTAGTCTATTTGAAATACTCGATTAAGTAGGAATTGTGGCCTATAGACTCGCCTTACCGCTAAGTATGTCGCGTGTCCATAACGTTTTTCACGTATCGATGTTACGTAAATATGTGGGACAACCTGAACCACATTATTGAATTAGAACTAGACGAGATAGTAGAAGATTTAACGTATGAGGAGATACCTGTTAAAATCTTGGATAAGAAGGAACATATTCTACGCTCAAAGGTTATACCTCAAGAGTTAGAATCTGACGAGGTATCCTTACCTCTTCGACATATCAGGTACGTACGTCAATTTCGAGGATGAAATTTCATAAGAAGGAGACGTTGTAAGATCCCAAATTTTATGAATAAAGATTTAATTTTCTCAAAATATTTTTTTGAGTATTAAGGTGTGGATTTGATATAATATTATAGTTGTAGGTAGTATTTATATATTTTTCAAAGTATGCAAGTTGTTATAAAATATTCGATTGGTCGGGAAATATTCGTTTTATCAGGGAATATTCGTACAACGGCGCAATCATTGGTGGGCCCCAAAACAAAATTACTGTCGAAATGAGAAAACGACAGAAATATTTTTTTATGAAAATAACGGCAAAAGTTTTACTGTTAACTGTTGAAATACCCAGTGGTAAATGTACAGTAATACGCATGATTGCATAGTATCACACGGTATTAATTATTGATGTGTACGCGAGAAGTCACTCAGTTTATTTCAATTATTGTCATAGTAATTGCTACATAGTATCTCACGTTATTTGATTCAATTATTGTCACAATATTTTATATTATTAAATCAATAATTGAGATGACAAGTTATTCATATTATTATTTGCATAATTAACAATGTCTAGAAAGTTCTGTCGAGGAAAGGGGTTTGGTCACCTAATTGCTCGCCAATAAGGAGAAATTCTTATCGGAAAGCCCCCTCTTTTTTGGAAACGATCTGGTTGTTAATATTACAAGTTATAACAATGATGAATAAATGTTGTTAAAAATATTGAGGAGATTTTTATGAAGTATTTGTTATAAATTTTACTTATTATATGGACCCCCCACTTACCCATTTTTCAAAATAATTGGTATAAAATTATTCAGTATATATATATATATATATATATATATATATATATATATATATATAATATGTGTGTGAAAGTGGCAATTGGGGTGGGGCCCACATGTGGGATGAAAAATGAAAATTGGGTGGGGGGAGGAAGTTTACGTAAAAGGAGGGGAATATATATATAATTATATTTTATAAGTTTTATTTTTTATGAAAAATAGAATATATTATATTTTATTATGAATAGTATTTGCATAGTGTCTGCATAGTACTTGCATAGTAAATCTTGTGAATTCTGAATTTTGCCCGTGAATTTGTTCGAATATTGTACTGTGCAGTCCGTGATTTTATTTTCTAAATAGTATCATTCCATTCTCCTATAAATAGGATGCTTAGTTTAGAATTGAAAAGTACACCAGAATCAGAGAATTCTTCTTCTATAATATTGAGCGTATTTCTTTTGAGTTTAAAGAAGTTTTGAGTGTAGAAAATAGTGAAAATTTTCTTCAAGAATATATCCTCTATACCAGTCAAAATTGCTCTCTTTTTGAGGTAAGGAGTATTATTTATTTCATATTCGCTTACGATATTATTTTTCGTATTCGTAAGAAATTTTATTTCGTTCAATATTCGCAAGAAATATTATCTTCGTTTAATATTCGTAAGAAATATTATCTTCGTTCAATATTCGTAAGGAATATTATTTTCGTTCAACAGTTGTAAGAGATATTATTTTTATTCAATATTCGTAAGAAATAATATTTTCTTTCATACTCTGTAGTATGTAAGTAATATTATTTCGTTTTAGATTTCGAATTCTACACTCATTTTGTTAAAGTATTGCTTTTATACTCCTTGAAATTAGTAGAATATCCTTTAAATATGGGCTCATCTAGTATCGTTTCACAATGATAGTTTTCTGAACATTATTGTTCATTTTTAAGCTTTTCATGTCGGAGTATTATTCATAGGTATTATTCATGTATACGACACTATTCATATATACGACACTATTCATACGTACAGGTACTATTCACGGGGTACGATTTATGAAATACTATTCATGGGGTACTATTCACAAAATACTATTCACTCGGGTACTATTCACCCGGGGTACTATTTACGACAAAAAATTGATTCTTTTATGTCCAAATTATTTTTGATACGTGAATATTATTCTTGAATTTTACTCCACAAAGCAGTATCATGTTGACTATTTAAATATTTTTAAACTTTGGATAAATTTAAAGTCTTTAATATTTATCCTTGATTTCGTTTAATTGAATTCTTATATCATTGTCATCATTCTTATGTTTATATTATGATGAAAGTCATCTTCGGCCAAGGGTGCAAAGATGAACTGTTGATTGGTATGATTATGATCATGTATTATTCGGTATAATCATGACCTGTAATGTTACAAATGATGCGGTAAAAGTTCTCATTGGCCCGTAGTGCATTGGTGGACAGTTGTTGGTATGATCATGACCAAGCGTTCTCTTCGGCCAAAGGTGCAAAGATGAATTGTTGTTTGGCATGTTCATAACCATTGGTGAAAGCACGAATATCCTTGGCTCGTAGTGCATGGATAATTCGTGGTCGTGATACTAATAAATATCATTGGCCCGTAGTGCATGGATAATTCAGTGATGTGGATTGTTTATTAAGCTGAGTCTCAGCGAGAAAATTGATGATAAACTTTTAAATCATAGAAGATAGTAGATATCATGCTCTACTTGACTCTTCTAATGGA
This sequence comes from Panax notoginseng, assembly GCA_016801055.1. NCBI lineage: Eukaryota > Viridiplantae > Streptophyta > Magnoliopsida > Apiales > Araliaceae > Panax > Panax notoginseng. Next base: position 42,977,830 of record CM029021.1, on the reverse strand, counting down.
TTGCTTATTCCGCTGCAGTTGTTGATCTAAAACTTTTTGTCTATTGTATTCTATCAGTTGTTATATTGTTGAAGGCTAACGATAATTTATTCTGCATTATCTTAGTCATAATATTTCTTACTGGGTTAGTTGAGCTCACCCTTTTCTTTCATTGTTCTCTTCAGGAAATGAGAATATAGCTGGGACTAGTCGAGGAATGGGTTGACGGTCCAGATGACCAGATGGTTGTTTTAATAGTCCTCACTATTCTGTGAAATAGTGTGATAATAATTGTAATGAGATTGAATTTGAGTTTGGATATTGTCTAGAAGACAATATTTGTATTAAAACTCACAGCTTATATTTTGTCGTATTTTGCATGACACTTAACAGTTGTATAAATTAAGTTTGAATTTAAGTTATGTACCGTGTATTTGGTGACTCAAAATGGGTGACGTGTATACCTATTTTGGGGGCGTCACAATATTTACCTTTTGTTTAGACAAAACATTATAAGGTTAATTGTGTTATCAAAGTGATATTTAATATTGTGTGATACTAAATTGTTAGTTTAAATTTCATAAAATTTTGTTGTTTCAATTGGTTTTAGAACCGAAAGCGCATCAAATAAAATCGTACCGCACGGTTCAAAACCGCAACGCACCAATCATAAATGATTTTATGTGTGATTTTGAATTTGTAAAACCGCACCTAAACGGTTTTGTGTCCGATTTAAACTTCTTACCGCACTATGTTCACCCCTAATATACATACATGCATACATACATAGATTCGTACGTTATTCATGTCTGATGCCACCTTTTTTGCGTTTTTAGTTTATACTCCTTCTGTTCCTTAATATAGGTCATTTTAGACTTATGCACAAGAATTAAGGAAATGATTGGAAAGTATTAATTATAGTATCAATTGTTTATATTTCCCTTATATTAGAAAAATATAGTGTTATTTATTAGACATAAAATAGTGAGAGGACCAAAGTTATAGTATTTAATACTTGGGGTAATATTAGAAACTAAGCAATTAATGATTATTTGAAATTTTTAAACGACTTATATTAAGAAACAAAAATATTTCTCTTAAACGATCTATATTAAAGAATGAAGGGAGTAGTTTTTTTGTACTTCACTCCTCCTTGACAATTAATGAACTCATTAACTATTACTTTCTCCAAACTACTTTAGCATTGAAATGAAGGCATGTTGTTTTTGTGCAGTGTGCCCCCACCACGTGTCTTATAATATCTTTCTTTTTTCTAGTTTTAATTTTAGTTGATATAAATATATTAAAATTTGATGATACAATATTTATACACAAGTACTTGGAATGAGTTTTTTTTATAAATATTAAAATTGATTTTTTTAAGTGTTACGAGGAAGTCCATCTTAACCTCTTTACTCGATTTTAATGTGTTAAAAGTCAGTCAAATGTACGTTACTATCATTTTGGACATAGTATTTTCTTATAAACTTATTCTCAAGTATTTCATAATTTGACAAAATATATATTTTAAAACTCATCGTCACGTATAACATGATATATTGTGAGTTGTAATGTATACGATTGAATATAGAATCCCACACAATACAAGCTCAAAGAAAAAGGGTTAATTACATATTTTAATATATTTTTAGAAATAATTACAATAATGGTACATCCATAAAATAATTATAAAAGTAATAAATTTTCCCATATTTATTTACAATATTAGTGCAATTAAGATTCCTTAATTTAGGGAATTAGTATGCAATTAGGATTCCTTAAGTTAGGGGATTAATATTGGTTTACTTATTAAATAAAGTAATTAGTATCTCTACATATTGCAGTCCTCTCATCAACTTGTTCATCTCATCTTCTGCGTACCAAGATACCACACGTACACCTATAACCAACACTTAGCCGGGCCATTTCCTTTCCTATATATATTCAACCTTCTCCCAAAACCCACTTCAATATCATCACACTTCTCTCTCTCCATAATTAATCTCTTCAATAAACAAAAAAGCCTAAAGATGGATGGAAGTAGCATAGATGAGAGCACAACGAGTGACTCCATACCCATCACACCAACAACATCTATATTAACTTCACCCGTCGTGACTAAGTCACCAGAAAGTCTCTGCCGAATGGGAAGTGGCACCAGCGTCGTACTCGACTCCTCCGATTGCGACCTAGAAGCCGAGTCAAGAAAGCTCCCCTCCTCGAGATTCAAAGGAGTCATCCCTCAGCCTAACAGTCGATGGGGGCGCTCAAATCTACGAGAAACATCAGCGAGTTTGGTTGGGTACTTTCAACGAAGAACACGAAGCCGCCAAGGCTTACGACATTGTCGTCCAACGCTTTCGTGATTATCCCAATCCACATCCACACACACACTTCAAGACATTATCCCAATCCACACACACACTTCAAACCGCCAAGGTTACAAACTTCAAGACATTATCCCAATCCACATCCACACACTTGCAGTTTTTTCATAGTGCAGTTGGTAGCCAAACATTTATACTAAGGTAACCAATTCAGTGTTATTAGGTTACCAATTTATTTTGAATGCGATGTAGTTGGTAACCAAACCTTCATGCAGTGGGTAGCCAAGCCTTCATACCAAGGTAACCAATTCAGTTTTATTAAGTTACCAATTTATTTTGAATGTGAAGCAGTTGATAGCCAAACCTGCATGCAGTTGGTTGCCAAACTTTCAGACCAAGGTAACCAATTCATACAACAGATGTAGAGGTAGATTGGTTACCTTGGTATAAAGGTTTGGTTACCTTGGTATAAAAGTTTGGTTACCTTGGTACGAAAGTTTGGTTATCAACATTACATTACACATCACTCTCTTATCTCTCTCTTTCTTATGCAGTGTTCTTATTTTCTTTTGGACATGAAATTGGAATTGTAATTTTTGGACATGAATAAATTGTGAAAAATCAAATATCCACCTCCTTTCTATATCTCATCGACCATTTTGTGGTTGACTCTCGCTCTGTCTCACCGGCGAAGGGGGAGGAGGAAGATGACGTTGCCAAACTTTCAGTGTCTGACTAATCCAAGCAGCTTTGGGCCAGACTACATTATCTGAATTTGAATATTTGTATTTGAATCAGTATTTTGAATTTGAATTTGTTTTTGTTGTTAGATCCCAGATATTTGAATTTGAATTATTAATTATGACAATTATTTCTCCTTGATTTTTGGTTTCCTTATTAATGTGAATTGCGTTATTTTTGTAATTATTTTGTAGATGCACTAATAGTGTAATTACTTACTAAATGTTGTATATTATTGTAAAGGACCCAAAGAAAAATGACACTATCGCCTTGACGAGTTAGTAAACCATTAACAACTTTTTGGCCCAAATGAGAATCAAATTAAATTCATCCAAATAAGGCCTTAAACTACTGTCCAATAGTATCTTCTTGGATCATTTTAGCTTACCCAAAATGTCATAACTGAAGGTATTATTATTAGTAGTAACTTAATTTTTTATACATAGAAAAAAAAATTCTCATATCTTTCGATGTGGGACTGAAGTGTTACAAACTATCCCGACCAGAGCTTTTAAGAGTCGGTTTTGATATCATATGAAACAACCTGGTCAAATCCCAAGTTCAGAACAAATCTTGGGTCAAATCCCAAGTCCGAATCGAATCAAATCCATCCAAATAAGGCTTTAAACCACTGGTCCAATAGTATCTTATTAGGTCATCTTAACCCACCACAACCTAACCCAAAAGGTTATAGCTGAAGGTACTATTGGTAGTAATTTAATTATTTATACACAAATAAAATTTTTCCATATATTTCGATGTGGGACTGGAGTGTTACACACACAATATAAGCAACCAAGAAAAACAATAAGACGAAACGCGGCTTAGGTCCTCTATTCCTCAGTAGAGTCGCCAAATCTGTCGACATGGGGGGGAGAGATTTTCCTAAGTTTTCATATTTCTACCCTTAAGGTCATTTCTATTGATTACCTTATTTCATTTGAAGGGTAAAATCTTAGGAAAACAAAATCGACATAAATGTCGACGAAGTTTGGAAGGTTGATTTATAATGATTGGCCAATTAGATAGAGTCACCAGTTAGTATGAGTTCAAATTGATGTATCAAAATCATCCGGATTTTAAAAGTTTCCACAATATGGCCCAAAATATGACTTTGTAAAATTGGTCTCAAAGCCGAGATTCATAGAGTTCGGGAGACTTGCTTAAGTGGGGGGAAGGTGTTAGGCACCCCCGACTTCTATGAAAACACGGTTATCGCATCTTACATCGAATCTACAATAAAGATTGAATCTTCCACCTAGAAAATGAAGGAACAAGCTCTTTAAGCCTTGAAACTATGAGATCTCACTTAATATATGATTGATTTATATATAAGTAACTAGATCTAAATGAGATTTATGAAAAATTCACTCAAAATCGCTTATTTCTCACATTAAAATCAGTTTTTCCTCTTTTTAGAACTCCATCTTTTTTTCAAAAATGAGTTGAAATTACCCTTATATAGAGTTCGGGCCTTGGCCGCAAGTATATTAGTGCGATTGGCCCAGATGGGATCCACATGTCTTGATTATTGTGATATTATGTCGATTCTCGTGCTGTATGCTGAAACGTCTATAACTTTCAATGCGGGAATAGTTGGAAGGCGTGTCATACCATTCTGGAAAGCTATTTCCGAGAGCTACACAATGACATAAAGTTTTGCCAATTTCGAATCCGAGAAGACAGGACAAAGTGTATAAATGGTTCTTCCCGTAGATGCTAGACGTACAATCAACCGTCATGCCTTGCATAGTTTCTTGCCTTGTAATCTTCGTATTAACTTCGTGTTCCTTGATTTGATCCCCGGAATCCTCTGTGTGAATGTCTCATCCTCCGACAGAAATGACATTTTTGATCTCCTGCCATGGTTAGAACAAATATACAAAATTTCGGGTGTCTACAAGCCTAAAAATATTTAAAAATTTACCGCATACATAAGAATTATTTTCATACATAAAGATGTAATTCATGTACGCTTCAGAAATCTTACACAATAGATAATCCACACACAAAAGTAGGACATTTCTGAACCTCATCATAATCCCACATGAAGTAATTTATCTTTATTGACCCCAAGCATTACCATTTAAGACTGCTATACTAGTGACTGTAAAATTAAGTGTGCTCCATATTGAGGTTGAAGAGTAATGATGGTGTGGGGAGCATGTGCATAAGAAGATGGTGAAAGTATAAACGAAAATCGTTGTAAAATCATCGCCATTGCCATTTTAGCTTCTAACATTGCAAAATTTTGACCAATAATTCGAGGTCCCCAGTTAAAAGGAAAATATGTGACTCTCCCCTTTGTTGCCTTTAGCACACTTTTTGAAAATCTTTCTGAATTGAACTCCTTAGCATCATCACCCCATATTTCTTGGTCGTGATGCAATAAAATGAGGGGTACTTGAACCAGCACCCCAACTGGAAGAGATATTTCTCCAAATTTTATTTCTTCATATATAGTTCGACCAAGTGTAACTAGCGGCGGATACAATCTTAGAACCTCAAGCAAAATCATATTTACCTGTTAAACAAATAATAAAACTTAACTGTGTAACCTTTTCAAATTTTCATTACTTGAAAATATCCCAATTGTTACATTTTATTTTTGAGACTAATTACACTGCAAAATATTGGTTCAAGAGTGACTTGCTTACAGTTCGCAAATAAGCCTGTTACTTATAGTGTGGAATATATGTAAACCTTCCATAGTTCCATGACATAAGATTATTTATTTATTTTTTTAGTTTAAAATTTAATAATATGAAAGTGAAATACGATATCAAAAATTATATGTGGACATGAAAATTAGACATAAGTGTATTTGAATTTTATTTATTTGTATTTTGACTCTCAATGATGGGTAAAAATACAAATAAATGAAATTCAAATACACTCATGTCTAATTTTCATGTCCACCTAGAAAACTCGTACGATATTGGAAGTGAAATTCGATATGACCACATGTTTTCTTTAACGTTAATATATAAAGAAAAACTTACAACTTTCAGGTGATTTAATCTATCAAAATCGGGCTTGTTGTTTCCAAACGCCTGCAAAACCTCTTCTTTAGCACGCTTCTGCCAATCTTGATGCTGACTTAATAAAATCATCGTCCACACAAGCAGATTTGTGGTTGACTCATGTCCCGCAAAATAAAATAGTTTACACTCTTCAATAACCTCATCTATAGTCATTCCAAAATTCGTATTACCATGTTGTTTAATTTCTTTGGAATTGGATTCCAATAATATACCCAATAAGTCATCTTGACTACTTTCACCAGCGTCCACTGCATTCAAACGTTTGTTGATGATACTCTTTAGTGCAAGTTTCACTTCTTTAGCGATCTTTTTTATCCTTTTGTTTCTTTTGGTTGGCAAAAATCTACAATTACCAAGTTTAATAAACGTAAAAATGGGGAAATTATTAAGGAATCACTAGAATTTAATTTTTCTTAATCTATCCCAAGAGATATATTTACCTCATTCCAGAGAGGTATATTGTTTGTGAAGCTTGAATTATTAACTCAGCTTGTTCTTTTTGAAGTTAAAATATCTTTCTACCTTCGTCATAGCTACTGCCAAATGCTGTACGCGAAATAACATCGCTTGTCAAAGTATCTAAATAAGGCAATACATCCAACTCAAATTGGCCCTTTGTAGAAACCATCTCTTCCCATTTGGTCATAATCTCACTCGAACTCAAATAAATGGCAGGCAGCATATTCTGCCAGGAGAAAAATTCAAAAATTCAAAAAGTATAGTACAATAATATCAACATAAAACTTAAAAAACTACATGTCTTGACGTTACATCTAAATATATATACCATCTTCAACCTTAAAAGTTGAACTATTTAGAAGAAACAATTAAAATAAATAATTAGGATTATAGCTGACCTTCAATTTCTCAAGATGGAAAGCAGGGTTGATGATTTTCCTGTGTTTGGCCCATCTGTCACCCTCAGCATAAGATAGTCCAGTTGAGTAAATTTGTTAAAGGATTACCTACGCTGGGCTTTTGGAACTGATAAAACTTAGTCAGGATCTCTTTGACATGATCAGGGTCCATTATGTGAACCATTGGTTTTGGTCCAAGCCATAAAAATGAGCTCTTTCCTGCAATAACAGTGTAACATGCACATGTCTATAAAACCACAACTAAAAATAAAATAGGACTCTTGTCTTTGGGGGAGGAATAAAACTCAGACATAATAAAAATCTTCTTTTCCTTCTTCACTTTCCGATGAAAAATAGCAATTAATATTTATATGAAATTATGAATCAAGCTAGAACTCGTGACACAATAATTACATACCATAGGTTTGGATGGTTTTATAGTTGACGGGAATGATGCGGGGGATAATATCATCAGAGAGATTGATGGGTTTGGAGTTGGCTTCTTTTATCATCATAACCATATCTTTCAGGTCTCCAAAAAATAATCTGTACGAGTTTCCACTGAAACCCTGATTTCTCAGGTACTTTTCAAGCTTTCTTGGTCTCAACCAAAGCCAATTGAAAATTCTCCATCCCAATATCACCACAACAATTGCACAGAAGCTTGAAATTAACTTCAAAACTAACTCCATGAATAAGAGAAGAGAGGGGAGAAGAGGGAGAGGGAGCAATTAAGATTTAGAGTCCTTCTACGCCGACCGGCGTTTTCCGACCGGGGTAGTGACCGGCCGGAAATTTTTATTTTTATTTTTATTTTTTTTTTGCTTTTGATTACAAAATAATTAATGTGATTTATTGGAACTGAAATTTTTATAAAATGCAGTGATTTAGGCGTCCGTTTGGATACACGTAACAAACAGGGTTGTACAGCCTGTATAACCTGTTTGTTACGTGTATCCAAACGGACGCCTAAATCACTGCATTTTATAAAAATTTCAGTTCCAATAAATCACATTAATTATTTTGTAATCAAAAGCAAAAAAAAAAAAAAAAATTCCGGCCGATCACTACCCCGGTCGGAAATAACCGGTCCCCCTAGATTTTTTCTAAGATTTAAGACTGTAAGAGAGAGATAGTTTGTAGTATTGATCTATAGAAGACAGAAAGAAAGGGTGGTGTATATATACAGTAGCGCTTGCCAATTGGTGATGGAAGTAGATAATTTTTTGATGGTGGTGTAGAGTAGTAGTTAGCATGAAGTTAATTTTGGTTAATTGATCAATATAGTATCGATACACGGACAAAAATGATCTCTCTGCAGGTTAACACTGTATTGAAATTAAACTGGATCCGTGTTTTAGCATAACAGGTTGAGCAACTTCCACCATTGAATACAATGCCTAAATAGTAAATACAATACTTAGTGACCATTTTTAAAATTAATAACTATACATAAATATTTAGACCAACATTGAGATTAATTAATATAAAAGGAAATTGATATTTTCACAACCTTATTTGTTATTTTCGCAAATAGGGACCACCTTTGAAGCAAACTCAACTTTTATGTCTAATTTGCCCCCAAAACAATACCCCTTTGCCCTCCTCTTCCTATCCCTCCTACAACTCATTTTCTCCCTAATCTCTGTACGGTAAACCCGTTAGGCTATTACTGTAATAGATTTTCTTTTACACCTCATTTTAGAGAATTTATTGAGTTGATTTCAATTTCAAGACCTTAACGTATGTAATCGCAAAGGTGGATTGTGAAAGTAGAAATTATAAACTCTCTACCCAAACTTAGCTTGCAATTTCTGAATGAGTGGTAGTTCAAAGGTTTAGAATGGGGCAAAACTAGTAAATTATCCACTGTAGTTGTCACGTTTTACTGATTATATTATTGAACTTTTAAGTTTTTAAATTATCCCAGTAAATTAATTATTATTTTGAAATTGGGTCATTCCGTTAAAAAAATTAAACGGACGTTAATTTTTTATCGACAAAACTAATGAATTACCCACTGTAATTGACGAGTTTTACTGATTGCACCATTGAACTTTTAATTATTTAAATTACCCCAGTAAACTAATTATAATTTTGAAATTAGGTCATTCTATTAAAAAAAGTTAAGCAGACATTAATTGTTTATTTGCGTGGCTCTGGAAAAAAGATTCAAAATTCAAAAATATTATTTATGTAGCAAAAAAAATAAAAAAACTTGAAAGTGAAAGCAAAAAAATTAAAATATTTTCGATACTCTGATCTCAGATGTTTATCAATAGAAGAAACTTTTTCGCAAATGAAAAACAATCCATTAGCAGCAGAAATGAAAAGCGGTAATCGGCAACAACCACCTCTTGCATCTGCATCTGCATCTGCATTTAAATTATCTCTGCATCCATTCATAAAAACTCAGGCTCATATCAAATCATGATTAATACAATCCCAACAAAATATCAATTTAACCAAATATCACTAACCACGTGTGGACCTTGTGGAGGCGATCGAGAGTCCATTGTTATATCTAATGCTGAACTTTGAAACTTAATTCAATATTTTGTATATTCGGTTCTAGGTGTTTTCATAGATTTTAGAGATAGAAAATGGCAGATTTATTTTATCTAGAAGAGATGAGATGAAAGAAGAGAAAATAAATCAGATTTGTTTATCTTTTTTGTTTTTCACGTCCGTGTAGGATAAAAACTGAAACGATTTAACAGTTGTGAGGCAAAGATACCAGAATTATCTAATTTTAAAATAATGATTAGTTTAATGAGATAATTTAAAAAATTAAAAATTCAATTGTGTAATCAGTAAAATGTGTCAACTATAATGAGTAATTCATTAGTTTTGTCGATAAAAAATTAGCGTCCGTTTGACTTTTTTAAAGGAATTACTTAATTTTAAAATATTAATTAATTTAATAAAATAATTTAAAAAATTAAAAGTTTAATGATGTAATTAAATTAATAAAAAGTGTGAATGTACTTTTCAATCAACAGTTGCCTCGTTTTTCTGACAAAATTGAATGTAGAGCTTGTGGGCAGTTGGACCCAACAATAATGCTATGTCATAGTATTTCTTTGGTACAATTATTTGCTTAGAAAATGCTATTAATTGTTCTTTTCAATCCATGAATGAGAGAGAGAGAGAGAATAGAGCTTGCTAGTCAATGATGGAAGTTGTTAAGTAATTTACGGTGTTTTAGCGTGACAGGTGGAGCAAACTTTCACCGTAAGAATACAATACATAAATAGTACTAGTACTAAAAATAATACTCCCTCCATTCCATAATAACTGTCGCTTTAGCTTGATGCACATAGATTAAGAAAGTCATTTAGTGCTATTATTTATTAATTAAAATTGGTGTGAAATTTCATCACTACCCCTTTATGGGAAGTTGAAAACTATTAATACAAGGGAAAAATTTCTTGGGACAATGAGAGAAGGTAGGAGTGATATAGGAAAGTAAATAATTGTTTCTCCTAGAAAGTAAGTTGTAAACGACAAATAAATTGAGAAAAAAATTTCCTTCTAAAACGACAGTTATTATGGGATGGAGGTAGTACTACTATTACATAATCATAACTCACATAATAGTCACACACACACACACACACACACACACACACACACACACACATATATATATATATATATATATATATATATATATATATATATATATATATATTTATGAGCCACACATGTCAAGTGAGTATTCACAGTATGTATTTATGTATACGTGAGCATTATATGAACCTTTTTTATATGATAGTAATATTATTGATAATACTAACTAGTAAATACAATACTTGTCTTCTTATACTCATTCTGTCTCAATATTTTATAAATAACAATTTTTTTACTTGTTTTTTTTTATGAATAATGTTAGAGACATAAATTATTTTATAAATATTTTATAAACTGCTGATGTGGCATACTCCACCTCAGCATATTGTGTGGGGCCGAAAAATATATTAAAATAATTTGTTGATCAATATGCTGAGGTGGAGTATACCATATCAACAATTTATAAAATAGTTTGTGTCTGTAGCACTATGCTTTTTATATATATTTATATAATTTTCTCACATATAAAGATGAGATTCACTATATACTCATAACATGTAAATATATCAATTTTTTATTTTAAATTTAATAACTATACATATATATAGGGGTGTCCAACCGGTAAAAATCGACATGAACCGAATCGATACCGAATCGAACCGGTACCGAAATTAGCCAAATTTCGGTACCGGTACCGATTCGGTACCGATTTTTATCGAAAATTAATATAATTATTATTTTATTAATATTATTATTTTTATTATTATAATTATTATTTTATTATTATTATTAATTATTTATTTATTAATAATAAAAAAAATTACAAAATCGGTATATACCGGTCCAGTTCGGTAAAACTGAACCATGAATAGGCCGTACCGAAATCGGTACAGAAAAATCGGTATATACTAGTTTTTTTATACTTAATCGGACCGGTTCTTTTTATACCGAACCGGTCAGTTCGGTCCAGAAAATCAAAAAATCGAAAAAATCGGATTATATGCACAGTCCTACATATATATTTAGCAAACGTTGAGATTAATTAATACTAAATTATATAATTTATAATAATCAATTTGATCATAAAAATTAAATGAGGATTTTTATCATGAGACGAAACAAATATTAGTTATAAACTCTTTTTCAAGAATATGTTGCACGAATTTCAAGATATATTAAAATTATATTATAATATTAGATTTTTTATGTTCCATTAAAAGAGATGTAATTATTTATTACAGACAGAGGATATGTTTTTATTCCATGTTTATTCGATGAATAACTTAAAATAATTTCATGTTATGTTTATTTTGTTTAGAATTATTTAATTAAAGAATTGAATAAAAACTTATTGTTTGGACTATTATACTCTTACTACTACTAATAACAAAGATATCATATTATCATTTGTTCAAATGTAGATAAATATAATACGATACATCTGTCTTTTTAAATAAAATTAAATATTAATTTTATTCATAAATTTTTAGTCCCAAATAGTAGAGATTATAATACTTAATTGGATATACTATTAAATAGTTCTCCTTTTATGTCATTTTATTATCACGGGACTAATAGTTCTAAATTTATTTTTGAAAACAAACAAAAAATTTGTAATTAATAATTTAATCATAAATATAATCCTTACAAACATAGTCTAAATGTTATGCAAAAGCATAACTCACATAAGTCGTGTTGACAATTTTTTAGTAACGGATTTTGAGCTCTTGAAATGATAATTTTTTTTGATAATTTTATATTAATAATGATATTTTAGTACATTTTTTTCTTGCTACATGCTCCCTCTGTTCCGAATTATCTGCTGTTTTAGCAAAAAAAAATTGTCCCACAATATCTGTTTTTTTAAGATTTCAATGCATTTTTTCCCTTTGTTTTCCAAATTTACACCTTTACCCTAATTGTTGATAATCATTACTCTCATTCATGCCTCTCCTCTTTTTTAAACATCCACATTCACGCCTCTCTCTCTCTCTTCAATTAATCATTGTTTCTCTCTCTCTTCAATTAATCCACTGCTTTCTCTCTCTCTCTCTCTTTAATTAATCATTATTTTTCTCTCTCTCTCTTCAATTAATCCGCTGCTTTCTCTCTCTCTTCAATTAATCATTGTTTCTCTTTAAGCTAGATCATTTTCATATTCTCACCAACTGTTTTGTGGGATTTTGGTGAAAAATAAAAAAGTCAGCACAAAGGGTATTTTAGTATTTTTATCATACATATTGGTATCTGTGTGAAACTCTAGAACAGCAGATAATTTGGGATGGATGGAGTATATTTTACTACAATTGCAATGTAAGCAATATTAATTAAAGTGCTTTTCTGCACAATGAGGGTCGGGTTGGTTGGGTGGGTAGGGTGCTCTTTCAGCCTATTTATTGTTTTAGTTTCAGTGCAATTATGACACTTGAAAACTCGAAAAGATCGAATTGATATATAGGCAATGTAGCAATGGCAATTCATCCATCGGGTTAAATATTTTTTTATTCGCTCTATTTTAGATCAATTTATAAATGACATCAACTGTATATGTGTAAAAAAAAATTATATGGCACAAATCACCTCATGTGACTTTCTTATATGGAAATTGAGGAAATAATTTATGGAGAAAATAAAAGATTTATTCTAAATAAAACAACATGTCAATTAATCAAACTAAAAAAATAGTAAAATAAAAATTAAAAAAAACATTAATATTTATATCATTTAACCAAAAAACAACACAAAGAACTATCTAAAAAATTATTTATTTATTCTAAAATAAATATTTTTTTAGAAGATTATAACCCTTCATCTTCGTCAAGATCGTCATCATCATCGTCCAATTTATTATTAAGCCACGTAAATAAGTAAATTAAGCCATCAATTTATATTGAAAAAAACTTTCATGCTGGTGTTTATATTTTGGGGATTTAATGTTTGTTATAGTCGAATTCTAGTTCGGTTTTATGGGTTAAGATCGCCGGCAACTGGGTTCGTATAGTTTCGTTTGGATTTGGTCAGATCCTCCTAAAGTAGTTCGGATCTTGAGCGATTATTTATGCAGATGGTTGGTTTTCTATATTCCTTCCGATATAGACAACTCAAAAACTCTGTAAACCCAATCCATCACCATTTCTTTACTATTATTTCAGATCAATCAATCAAATCACCACACTGCTCACACCAAAAACCCTAACAATCGTTTCTCTCCATCAATGACCGCTAAAAAAGAAGTGTTGGAATTTGTATTCAATGTTATCATTGTTGTTCATACTACTGCTTGCATTGAGCTTTCCGACGCAACGCCGCCGCCGTTGTCGACATTTACCGGCTCATCTACTAAGATATCGTCAATGAGTCTTTCGGATCGCGATTGGCTTAATTGAATCTGTCGGGAATAAGCATGAGAATATTATTCCTATTTATATATGATTTGATTATGATATATATGAATGAATATGCAAGTATGCTTACATTATGAAAAGCTGTAAAGTCCTTTGATAGATAATAGGAACATATGTACAAGGACTTAGAATGAATTGATCAAATATGTTAAGTTGATCCTACATAAGCAAAACAGCTTTGTAAAGTCCTTAAAAAGAAATGATGTACAATGACTATAAATATAGAAAGATCAAGCATGTTAGGTTAATCTTATGATGTAATAGATAGGCTTGTTTGATCGTCGAGCACTACACCAGAAATCGTAGTCTGCCAGGAGAGTCGAGTAAAACTCGGGAGCTATCGAGGCAGAATCGTAGTCTGCAAGATAGTAGATCTCGAAATTCGTAGACTGCTAAGAGAGACGAGGAAGGATCTTAGTGTGTCGAGAAAAACTTCGTCGGAGCCGTAGTCTGCTAAGGAAGTCATGTTCAGAATCATAGAGATAGCCTGCCTACGAGCCGACCGAGCATCTGTCGAAGCCAAGTCAAGAATCGTAGACTACACCCGGAGTCGTAGAGTCTACTGATGCCGAAGCCAATTCATGATCGTAGACTACACTCGAAGTCGTAGAGTCTAATGATCATATCTGAGGCAGAGATCATAGTCGAGAAAGATCAGATAAAGACAACGAGCACAAGGACAGAAATCGTAGTGTGTCAAGATCTGATCTCGGAGTCGTAGTGTCTGCACAGCCGAAGCTGAATCGTAGAGTGCAGAACTAAGACTTCAACAGAAGTGCTCACAATGCCAAGGCAGAATCGTAGAGCAAATACGATTCTCAACAAATAAGCACTCCCAGAATATCCAAAGGAATAAAGCCTCAGGTCTAAGTTGCAATGTTACATCCAACCTGAAGGAAACCAGAGAGCACTCAACGAATGGTATGCAAGCTAATTGTAGATCTGATTACCAACCTAATCAGCAGTCAGATTGAGTTGGGAAGCCATTCGAGATGAAGTCTTCCACAAGTTGATCAGAAGAAGACTTCAGTAACTGACTAAGGAAAGTCAGCAAGTGCAGTAGCTGTCAAGAAGACAGAAGACGACGATCTTGGAAGCAACCAGGATCGTAGTGTTTGCCACTCAAAGAAGGAACTGATGGAGTATACCCAGAGATATCGGTCAGCCTCTGAAGAACAAGGCTAAAGTGATTAAGCATTGGGTCAGTCCATTGATGATAAGTGAACGGGAGATCACAAGGAGAAAGCGAGCTGAACACGCCACAAATCTGAAGTGTCTTACTATTCAGAAGGGACCAGAGCAAGGAGTCAAGCCATCAGTATCTGAGATCAGTTGAGGCAAACAGAAGTGTTGAAGCACTGCACAAAAGAAGGAAGAGGTGTTCTACATTGAAGATTCAATGAACACTCTTCGAGATCGTAATATTAACTCTACCAGTCAATAAGTAACATTCAACAAGACACTATGATCAGGTCCAAGATGGCATGCATTAGAATCGTAGAGTTCGGTCATCCAAAAATTAAAGCATTGGCAACGGTTCAATCTGAAGAGTGATATTCAGACAAGAGCTTATTGAGAGTATCGGTGCAAAAGGACAACCTCTGATCGAGAAATCAGAAGGAGGAAAAAAAAGTCGTCGACCTGCCCAAGACATTAAAGTGATATCTCTGATGGGGTAGGTGAAACAGTAGACTGCAGTATCAGAAAGACATGTCATGTCACATCTGCAGTCTACCTCAGACAACTCGAGATCTGTGAAGAGATTTGAATAACTCCCAACGGCTACATTCCAATGGGAAGATTGCAAAGGAGTATAAATCAGCGAGAGCTTCAAAGATCAAGTGCTGTTGAGTTTAAAAAGGTGGTGGACTGAGCTAACCAACGTAAAATAGTAAGTGACCAATGAAGGTCCGAAGGCTCACTCTACGATCCACCAAGAACACTTAGAGAAAAATAAAAAAAGAAGTAGAAGTGAGAGTTTTACAATGTAGAAGTGAGAGTTCTACTACAAGAAGAGTGTTCTAAACTGCGAGAGAAAGAAGAGCATCAATTTCATCTTGATGAACACATCAATGTCATCTTGATGTTCATCATGGAAAGACTCTAAGTACCAGAGAGAAGAGCTTACAGTCATCTTAGCAAGTCCATCATGAGAAGGCATCAAATATTAAGAAAGAAGATCACCAACGCCATCATGGTGTCAAGGATGAGAAAGTTTCTAAGTACCTAGCAGAAGAGCTTACAGTCATCTTAGAAACTCATCATGTGCAGCCATCAAGTACCAAGAAGAATGATCTTCACTGCAGTTCAACAAGGGATCTTCAAAAGTAGTTGAGTAACTGAAGAAGCTGAGCATCATGCAACACTCAACTGCACTTCAAGGCTGATCACGCCAAGCTGCTAAGTACTGAAGATGTTTAGAGCTTAAAGATATCTTAGCAGCTCATCACCAACATCCACTAACAAACAAATAACATCAACAACAAGAAGCCAGAGCCTGAGGGATCCTTGTCCGGAGGGACTAAATGAAGTTTCAAGCCTGCTGGGCTTGAAGAGTTCCTAGGGAATTAGAGAAGTCCTAAGGCTGCTGGCCTTGAAGAGTTCTTAGTGAACTGAAGTCCCAAGGCTACTAGCCTTGAAGGAATCTTAGCGATTCAGGGTGTTGCCCTTCCTTAGTGGAAATCCTGCTAGTTGAAAGCAGAAGAGTGGATTAGGAGCTTGAGTCTCTGAACCACTTAAAACCCCACGTGTTTTTTAATTTATGTCATTTACATTATGCACATTAACTACTATAACTGCTATGTATGTTTTAACTGCTTACAACTGAACTAACTCTAAGAACAATGTATGTATGATTATGAATATATCAATGAAGGGGATCTTTTACTTATTCCGCTGTGCTTGAAAGATTCTTATGTTTGTCATATGCTAAATCATTAGCAATACAAAATAAACGAGAAAAGTATTTGAAATTTAAAAAGGATCTATTCAACCCCCCCTTCTAGATTTATATTGTGCCTACTGGGAACTAACAGAATCATCATGTTGGCTCTTCGCGTTTCGCTCCAAATACAGATCTCTCCCATGCAGTTGTCATACTTCCAATTCGTGAATTGAATCTCACTTTTGTTCGAGGTACGATTTGTCCAACCTCTATGTTTAGTTCATTGAACTTTGGAGTTGGAGTTGGTTAATTAGTAGTGAAATTTATGAATATTTGTTTGTTATTAATGGCGATTTTTAAATTTGTGTTTATTTTTTTGTTACTTGATTTTAAAATTTGGTATATTTGTTTGTTTTGTTATTGAATATTAAATTTGCTCTGAAGGATTCCTCAATGTCAACGTAAGAAAGCCACATGGGATGATTTGTGCCACATAAGAATTTTTTTACATGTATGCAGCTGATGTGAAAATTTCTGTTAAAAGTCAACAGACTTAATGGATTTTCTAACGTTTTGTAAGTTCAGTGAGTTGACTATAAGAAAAAAAAGTTTAGTGACTCATTTGTAAGTTGACCTAAAGTAGATGACTAAAAAAGCATTTAACCACATCCCATCTAATACAAATTGGTTACTAAAGGTTTTCTTTCTTTGATTTTTTGATGAATTTGTGAGAAGTTTACACAAAAAGTTGACTTTACTTATTAAATTTAGGGTTATTTACACTTAGTACATTTTTACAAAAAATTACAACAAAAGTGCATCCAGAAAATATTTACAGAATTAATACATTTTCAATATTTTATTTACAAAATTAGTGCATTTGAATAATTAGCAACAATGTGTATCGTTGGTGCTCTCTCTCATTAGGAGTAAATTAGATGCCTCGCGAACACGTTAATATGATTATTATTAGAGGGTGCTAAACGGGATTTTATGATGATGAATTCAAGTATTGATTTCCAGTACATAGTTGTTCTCATGGATGCAGTAGCTGAAATGAAGCACTAAGGATGGTATAACCATCGGAATCAATTTGTGATGGGATAGTAGTTCATTCATTGAGTGACGGGCTTTAAAGATTTTGTTGGGATTTTTAAAGGACTGCTCGTAACAGTTTGTGGCCTGCGTTTTATCAGTGTGAGAACTTTGCAACTGTCTCGGCAAAAATTACTTGAAAATCACTTCAGCAGTTCATTACACTCCATGTTGAGTGTGCCAACACACACTTTACATAGTTATTGCAATCAGATGATTCATTCGACATAAGATTGCTGCAGGACCATGCCTATGATGTATGCATTTGCTCTGTTTCTAAGTTTTCAGACGTTGTTGTTTCGTTTGGTTCGTTTGTGGTCGTTGTCGCTGCTTCGTTTGGTTACTGTGTACTTTTCTAATTTGGTTACTATGTACTTTTTGACAATATGGAGGTTGATTAAATTGGTTTTGGAAACCTGTTGATTGTGTTTTGGTTACTAGTGCTTATATATTTGGATACTGTTGATTGATCTTTGATTCTATTACCAGTAGTTTGACATTGTTTGTTTGTTCATATTGGGTTTTTTGGACTCTTTCCTTTAGAGGTAGCCAAATGTGTATTAGTGAGTGACAGAACTTCATCATGTTGTTCATATTGGGTTTTTTGATTATTTCAACACATTGAACATATTGAGGAATTTCATTATTACTTATCCAATTTATAATATTTTCTGAGTCTTAATTTGAAAGTATCCAGTAATGGTATGTCGAAATTCCAATGTATAATATACCCCAATTAGACAACGCAATAAACATGTGTCCAATTGTCCAATATGTAGTGACCAATAAATCTCATTGAGGTATCCCGAATGATCAATTTTATAGTGATGGTAATGTATGTATGATTAATTTTTTTTTAACAGAAAGAGCATATGGTTTCCAAAATGCCATGTAAGAGTTCTCATTTATGTAGCTGCTGATTACTTATAAATAACCTTTTAAAAATAAAATTATTTTGAATATGGTGCAGTTGATAGCAAAATTTTCATACGAAGATATTCATTTTAGTTTTTGTGGCTAACCAAATAGGCATAAAAAAATTTCAATCTCTGCAACAAAATGTTGGTTTTCAAATCCTTCGATCTTTTCGTAAATGCCGGTTTTGATGGGTTATTTACGCTTCCTAATACATTTTTAGAAAAAATTACAAAGATGTATATATATTTTATTGGTTACAGAGTTATTGGTGAAACTTGGAGAATTGTGTGGAACATCCGTTAGTTTACGTTGTCAGTTGCCGACAGAAGATTTAGATGCATTAGTTTCGATAACCTCAGATGAGGATCTCGCGAATATCATCGAGGAGTACGATCGAGCCTCATCCCCGTCGTCGTCTCTGAATATCAGAGCATTCCTTTCGCTCCCAAAAAAAACATGTCCTCTTTCAACAACCTCCACTTCGCCAAAATCTCACTCATCTTCACATACTGCGGACAGAAATGGATATTATTGCAATTCCAGATTTCCTCCGGTAGTTGTCGCTTACCGGTGCATTCGTCACAGTCAAATACCAAGCCCGTTGGATTTCTTGCGTTGTACGAAGATTCTACCGAAAAATTATTGTGTTGCACTCTTTTTGTAATTATTTTGTGGATGCACTAATCTTGTAATTACTTTCTAATTAAAGTATATAAAACACTTTTATATCGATTTTTAATTTTAATTTTAAAGAAAATATAGATTGTGGTGACAAATCAAACATCTAATACAATGGTCTATGAAAGCAATGGAAATATTTTCTACTCGAGTTGAAGTCTATATAGCTATAATCAAAAGATACATCCAGCCCCAGGTTAATCCATGAGATAAAAATACTTTCTTTTTTTCTCCGCAGCATTGTTACATTAGGACAAAATATAATAAAACTATTTTCATTTAAAAGGCCTAATCTTCAACAATCTTGTACAAAAGGTAATTTACATAGCATAATAACAAGCACATACCGCAACACATGATGTTTGAATTCACGACTACATGTAATCTTTATTGACCCCTAGCATTACAATTTAACACTCCAGTTTTTGTAAAATCAAGTGTGCACCATATTGAGGTTGAAGAGTTATTATGGTATGGGGAGCATGTGTATAAGATGGTGAAAGCACAAACGAAAAGCGCTGTAAAATCATCGCCAACGCCATTTTAGCTTCTAACATTGCAAAATTTTGTCCAATGCAAATTCGGGGTCCCGAACTGAAAGGAAAATATGCAACTTTCCCCTTTGTTACCTTCAGCATGCCTTCAGAAAATCTCTCTGGATTGAATTCCTTAGCATTGTCGCCCCAGATTTCTTGATCGTGATGCAATATGATGATGGGTAAATGGAGAAGTATTCCAGCTGGAAGATATTTTTCTCCTAATTTAAATTCTTCATATATAGTTCGACCAAGCGTAACTCCAGGAGGGTATAACCTTAGTACCTCAAGCAAAATCATATTTACCTGTGAAACAAGAAGATAAATGTAGGTCTTTGAGTAAAAACTTGTACCTACTACCTAACTCCTACCAAAATTTCCAACATCTAATTAATAATATGAAATTTGTTATAATTTATTCCTAAGCCTTTAATTTTGGGCTACAAAAGTTCCACTGTCACGAGTTTCATTCAAGTTTGAAAAGAAAATAAATTGAAAACTAATGCTTCCACCACAAATCTTATATTGAATGTGTAAAAGTACTTACAACTTTGAGGTGATTCAACCCTTCAAGATCCGGTTTGTTGTTTCCAAAGGCCAACAAAACCTCTTCTCTAGCGCGTTTTTGCCAATATGGATGTTGACTCAACAAAATCATAGTCCACACAAGCAAATTTGAGGTTGTCTCTTGTCCTGCAAAATAAAATAACTTGCACTCTTCGATAACCTCATCTGTACTCATTCCAAAATTCTTACTTCCATGTTGTTTAATTTCTTTGGAGTTGGAATCCAATAATATACCCAATAAGTCATCATGACTACATTCTCCAGCTTCCATTGCCTTCAAACGCTTGTTGATGATACTTTTTAGTGCAAGTTTCACTACTTTGTCGATCTCTTTCATCCTTTTGTCTCTTTTGGTTGGCAAAAATCTACAATAATTACCAAGTTTAATAAATGTAAAGAGAAAGAAAATGAAGGAATCGCTTTAATTTTTTTTATCTATTCTGAGAAATATTTACCTCATTCCAGGGATGTAAATTGTTTGTGCAGCCTGAATTACTAGCTCGGCTTGTTCCTTTTGGAGTTGAAATATCCTTCTTCCTTCTTCATAGCTACTGCCAAATGCTGTGCGTGAAATGACGTCGCTGGTGAAAGTTTCTAAATAAGGCCATACATCTAACTCACATTGCCCCTTTGTCGAAACCATTTTCTCCCATTTGCTCATGATCTCACTAGAACTCAAATAAATGGCTGGCAGCATATTCTGTAAAGAAACAAGGATAAAAGATAAACCCAAAAATTTTAAGTGCCATATAGCTAGAATAGTTTTATAAATTCATTGCCCTGCCACCAAATAAAATTAGCTAATCATAATTATTTCAGTAAAAAGCATTCGGTGATGCTGAAGACACTGCAAAGCTAAATTTCATGCAGAAATCCGGATCTACAACCTTTGCTTATTATAGCCCACTTATGTACTGCCATGTTAGAATATAGAAATTGATCCCCTTAACTTTTACAAAACTATGCACTATATTTGTGAGTTTTTGAAGGAAAAGAAAAGTACAACAATATTAAATGATGAGAAAAAAGTAAAGAATGAAAAAGTTATAAGTTTTCCACTATGTTGTCCCTGCGATTATCAGAGAAAACTTGAATAAAATTCTTTCTTATTATCTGTTTGTGAGTTACCAAAAAAAGGGAAAGAAATAAGCAAAGGTCTAATATATTAGCTTAGGATTTAGGAGTAAAGTTTGTAAGGATCATACTTTTTTTGTTTTGTTTTCATTAAAGGGTAATTTTAGAAATATGAAAGTCTCATTTAAACATATTTCTTTTCTTTACTCTCAAAATCTTCTTCAGAGAAAAGTTGGGAAAAAAACTGTTTCATATTTTTAAAATTTCATTTCTTTTTTGTCCGTTAAAAATCTCACAAGTTGAACACAAAAACTTAGGTTAACTATACATTTTTTTTAATCTTTTGTCCGTTTTAAAACTCACAAACACAATACACAAGCAGAGTGCGCTACGGCCAATTTTTGTTCTCCTATACTCGTCCGTGGGCTGCCACTAAGATATTCTGAATTTAACAATTTAGAAAACATTTTAAAAGAACAAGATTGGTGATAGACGGACCTTCAATTTCTCAAGATGGAAAGCAGGATTGATGATTTTCCTGTGTTTGACCCATCTATCACCCTCAGCATCTACTAGTCCAGTTGCAAGCAATTTTGTCAAAGGATTACCCCCCCTGGGCTTCTGGAACTGATAAAACTTATTCAACACCTCTTTTATATGATCAGGGTCCGTGATGTACACCAATGGTTTTGGTCCAAGCCATATAAATGAATCTTTTCCTGAAATAACACCCACCTAAGATCGATGGAAATCGTATAGACAGTAAATCAATAATAAACTTTAATAAGCAGATGTTGTATCAAAATTTTCAGTTATTAATGGGGCAGTTTTTAAAATATTTAAATTTGAAAGCATCCAAATAAACAATAATATATTGAATCCTAATCCAAACAATCTTGATGAGATTCGGATTGATAGGGTCAATTTAGAAGAATAATGCTACAGGCACAAACTATTTTATAAACATTTTACAAACTGTTGATGTGGCATACTCCACCTCAACATATTGATCAACAAATTATTTCAATATAGTTTTCGGCCCCACACAATATGCTGAGGTGGAGTATGCCACATCAGCAGTTTGTAAAATATTTGTAGAATAGTTTGTGTCTCTAGCATTATTCCAATTTAGAATACTGCTCTATCTTTCTATTAAATTTCATGTGTTTGTAAATACAGAATAATATATACATACGATAAAAAATTTATTTTCTGTCCAAGTGTGTTCATTCTCTGAAAGGAAATTTAACTAGAATAGTTTTTTCCTTAAAACTTTCTTCCCCTAAAAATATCTCAAATAACTAATCTGACAGAAAACTAATAATAGTATTTCCTCTGCTTTTCCTTTCTTTTCTATCGTCTTAGGAACCCACAAACATAGTGTGAGAAACCCAAATTATTCTGTGCAAACTCCAGGAGACACTCCAATATAAATTCTTCCATAACTTTTTGTCTATTAACAGATTCAGTAAAAATTAATGAGGTTTAGGACTAAAAAGTAATCAATCAAAAATTTACTAATTAAAAAATTAAAATTACAGAGATAGTTTATCCTAAGAAGTGAAATAATCACTAGTAACTTCATGCTCATAATGATTTAGAACTAAAACTAACAATTAATTACATACCATATTTTTTGATGGTATTGTGGATGATGGGGGCAACGCGTGGGAGAATATCATCAGAGAGATTGATGGGTTTGGATTTGGCTTCTTTTCTCATCCTCGCCGTATCTTTCAGGTCTCCAAACAATAGCCTGTATGAATTTCCATTGAAACCCTGCTGCCTTAGAATCTTTTCTAGCTTCTTTGGTCTCAACCACAAAAAGTTGAAGATTCTCCATACAAATATTACTACAACAATTGCACAGGAGAATACAATCAGATTCAAAATTAAATCCATCAATTAGAGAGAGGAGAGATGATATGTAGTAAGTACATCTGATCTGTACATGTAGTGCTAGTATTTATTTGTCGGGTTAAATCCACTTTTCGACCTTGTAGGCTTGTACTAGTCAACCTCAACCTCAACCTCAACCTCATCCTCATCCTCATCCTCATCCTCATCCTCATCCTCATTTGTAAATACATTATTTAATTAATAAATTTAACGAACAAACTCATTATTTTTTTTTATTTTTTTACAAATCGTTATAAATTCGTTTAAACAAATTAATTTTTAAAGAACAAATTTAAAAAAATATTTTTTTTATCTAATTATCCATGTAGACACACTAAATAATAGTCAAGTAACATCTGATTTTCACAAATTTATCTGTTGATAGCCCGTGCAATGCACGGGATAGTTTAAATAATAAATTATATAATTTATTAACACGGACGCTTTTAAAATTGATTACAAACGCTATCAAACCCAACACAACCCATTTTACATTCTAAAATTTAAACACCACATAAAAATACAATATTATATCTTCCAAAAATTTAAGCCGGTATTATATCTTCCAAAGATTTAAGTCGTCTTTGGTCTTGTGGTCTTCTTTTGGATTTGCTTTCTTGGAATTGAGTTCTTCATTCAAAGCAATGCACCAAAGAGTGCAAGGTAAATATATCAAAAGATAGCAAGACCCCAAGAATTTGATAATGCTGAAAAGTCTTTATTAAATAAAAGAATTTGAATAGCACTTACCTACTCACTTGCACTTTATTTGAGAATTAAAAAAGAAGTTACGGATCTTTGTTAGAGTTACTTTTGAAATCAATCCTTATCATATATCACCTTTATGCCTGCATTGTAACTCCTCCTTTTAAAACACATTTCAAACCAAAACTCATTAGTTATATACACCATTATAGCCATTGCAAAAATCTGGTCAAAGCCTAGTAAAAAATTGCTAATGTCATTATAATTTTACTCAACTAAAATTGAATAAAACTGCATTCTATGTAACCCAAACTATGTGCCCCTTTCAGCGACTCACTGTTAAGTAGAAGGTTAGAACACTACTTAAAAAATATATATATTTAAAAAAAATCTTAAAAGGTATAAATATTAAGACCCCTCAAAATCTAAAAATTTGATAGAATATGATTACACTTGCAAAATATCAATACATCTAACCAAAGAATCATCCCCAAAATTTCCTCATAGCTCCCTCAAGATTTTCAAAATATTAAGTACTTACCTCCTCTTAAAGTTCACACCAAAATTATAGTGTTAGAATCCAATATTACCAATAGCGAATTAATCCAACTTGTCAATTAACAATCTCCAAATCACACTACATCCATAAACTCGTCATAATTACAAATCAAGTTTGACATACAAATATTCTGTAATTGTGCTCAACAGAAATAGCTCTAATAATCTCAATAATGATTATATCTCTTTCAACTATTTGCAGCAGTTGCATCCTCCAATGTGTCTTGCATATCATTGCTAAAAAATGAAAATGAAGGAGAAAAAGATTTGAACATTTAGAACTTTAAACTCAGTGCAAGAAAAGCATACACATTTTTTAGATATGTGCTGCAGATTAGAAACCCCATGTATTATACTACTTTGAAAGAAAGCATAACATATATTCAAAATTCTTCCAAGAAAGGTGAAGATATTTCCTTTTCCATTCGCATCTTAGTTCTACCCCCTAAGTTTATATTGAGAAATCCTAAAATTCAAAGTTCAACAATTCCGTAAAGAACTCTTTTAATCAAACAGAGATAAATAATTGGGATATGGGGGGCAGGGGCAAAGGTGAAGGAAGACAACAATAATAGTCTTGAACTCACAACACAACACATGACATCAACTAAGGAAACCAACGTATATAGTTTTTACAAATACATGAGAGAAAATAATGGCTAAAATTGAGGTTCGTGATAGAGTTTCAAAGATAAAATTCGAAGCTAGCAATACCATGTAGTTTGCAATTATCTAGAATAAACAATAACAGGTCAACTTATATCTTCCTTGTGGTATTTGAGTAAGTATGTAATATGCATCTGGGAACACATCACGTATATAATATGAATCCATATTGTGCTTTTTTTTCTTTTTCGAAATAGTATGAATCCATATCTACAATTAACATGTAAAATTTTCTCTAAGAGGATAACATGTATAAAAAATGATTCAATAACATTAACAAAACAAATATTAAAATTTTTATTGAAAAACTTATAAATTACAATGTTGCCTAATTTATATACTATTCAAAAGGCCGTGAATTCTTTCTAAAATAAAATTCAATTCACTAACCTTGCGGGCTAATTTTACATATAAGTATCCTCAAATTAACTCTATTTCAATTCATATCTAAACTTTTATATAGATAGATGTATCTCATAATTGCCTACAACTCCAAACAAAGATCAAATATACAACAAAAGTGAAGACAAAATTTTTAATTTTTTCACCAATTCATGTCACTTATGATTGAGAATTTAATCCCATCTAAGTAGAAAAAGAAAATTTAAAAGGACTTTTCAAACAATTATCTACAATAATATCTCAAATTTACATTGTTCAACTCATAATCTTGACATTGATGAACAAATACAATCAATTCAAAGATGAGAATTCTGAGTCAAGGCCATAATTCCTGGTACTTTTTTAAGTAATTTAACTTAAACCCTATTTTTGATATGTTTATTACTTTTTGTTAAAAATTTTAAGTACATAATGACTAAAGTAAAAATGTAAAGATCATAATCTCTCCTTGGATCTTATTTTCAACTTTTTCCTTATAGTGAAACTTTATTATTTAGGGGTATTTTGTTAAAAACATTCAATTATATTTGTGAAAATTTAATCAACTATTTGAGCAGACACAAACCTAATCCCACATTCATTGTAATCACCAGAAATGAAGAGTCAATAATGTTCATGATCCATTAAAAAGAAAAGTTTTAACAAAAATTATTCACTCGGGTACTATTCACCCGGGGTACTATTCATGATAAAAATTGATTTCTTTTCAGTCCAAATCATTTTTGATACAATATTATTCTTGAATTTTACTCCGCAAAGCAGTATCATGTTGACAATTTGGACATTATTGAATCCTGGATAAATTGAATTATAAATCTTTAAAATTTATCCTTTGCTTTCATTTAATTGAATTCTTATATCATTGTCATCATCATCATGCTTATATTGTGATGAAAGTCATCTTTGGCCCGTAGTGCATAGATGGACTGTTGATTGGTATGATTATGACTAGGGATTATTCGGTATAATCATTACCTGTAATGTTATAAATGATGTGGTAAATGTCCTCATTGGCCCGTAGTGCATTGATGGACAGTTGTTGGCATGATCATGACCATTGATGATTACACGAATATCCTTGGCCCGTAGTGCATGGATAATTTGTGGACGTGATACTAATGGATATCATTGGCCCGTAGTGCAGGGATGATTCAATGATGTTGATTATTTATTAGCTGAGTCTTAGTGATAAAATTGATGATAAACTTTTTAAATCATAGAAGATAGTAGATATCATGCTCTACTTGACTCTTCTAATGGATTACTTGTTCCGCTGCAGTTAAACTTGATATTTATTATATTTTATCAGTTTAACACTATTGAAGGCTAATGATAATTTACTCTGTATTATCTTAGTCATAATATTTCTTACTGGGCTTGTTGTGCTCACCCTTTTACTTTCATTGTTCTCTTCAGAAAATGAGAACGTAGACGGGACTAGTCGGGGAATAGAGTGACGGTCCGAGATGGTTATTTAGTAGTCCTCACTATTTAGTGTAATAATAAATGTAATGAGGATTGGATTTGAGTTTAGATATTGTCTATGAAATAATATTTATGTAAAAACTATCAGCTCACGTTGTATAATTAAGTTTATGTTTGTATTCAGTACCATGTATTTGGCGACTCAAGATGGGTGATGTATACCTATTTTGGGGGCGTCACAGATCACATCTACTGAACTGCTAAGATGTACGTTCAGCTTGACATCTATTGGTACTTAGCAGTTATGTCTCATTCTTTGGTGATACTGCTCTTTGTTGTTGATGATTGTCTTCATCTGATGTTCAGCATTGTGCACCATTACGTTGAGGTACTGGTAAGTTCTTTGCACATCAGCTTGGCTCCTTTGGGTACTTAGCAGTCCTTGAACACTGGTTGTCTTGTGCACAGAATCAGTTTTGTATCTTTTTCTCTTCAGCTCAATGTGTTCATGATGAGACATAGAGTGGCTTAAATATTTTGCTTTCTGATTTGTCACTCAGGTTGTTGCCTGCTTGGCCTTCCGGCTCTTAGTACAGATGTCGTTTTGTTGTCATACTCCTTTGTGTAGAGTGAAGCTTTAACATTTTAGAACTCTCATTAGTTA
>CM029021.1:42907334-42944834 GCA_016801055.1 Panax notoginseng | reverse complement strand
CCCTGTAAAGACTTATACCTCCTATGTTAAATAATTAAATATCAATGAAATATCAACTTCATTCCTTATTACATCTTTGTGATCTTTTCTTGTCAATACTTCGCCATCAATCAACTTGAAAAATGTACAAGTTCTTTTTAAACTTAACTTAAACTGTTAATAAACAATTAAGCAAGTCATATAACAGATAAGATCAGGCAATAACACAATCCGAACTCAACACTTAAACAAAATCAGGTAATAAAGTAATGCAATACTTATTTGTTACCGAAGTGTGAGACAGATCTGAATGAATCCGACCAAACTCTTTGCAGTATATGGACTTTGTTTACCACGCAGGGCCTAACAAATTCACAAGATCCACCTGCCGATAAGGCTACCTTCGAATGGTCAGCTAGTCCACCCGAACCTCCTTACACCGATGAAGTTTGCCTACCATGAAGGGCCTGACAAATTCATAAGGACACACTTGCTGATAAGGCTACCATCGAATGGTCAGCGAGTCCACCTGAACCTCCTTACACCAATGAAGTTTCCCTACCACGAAGGGCCTGACAAATTTATAAGGACCACCTGCCAATAAGGCTACCATTGAATGGTCAGCGAGTCCACCCGAACCTCAATACACCGATGAAGTTTGCCTACCATGAAGGGCCTGACAAATTCATAAGGACAACCTGCCGATAAGGCTACCATCGAATGGTCAGCGAGTCCACCCGAACCTCCTTACACGATGAAGTTTGCCTATCACGAAGGGCCTGACAAATTCATAAGGACCATTTGTCGATAAGGCTACCATCGAATGGTCAGCGAGTCCACCCGAACCTCCATACACCGATGATGTTTGCCTACCACGAAGGGCCTGACAAATTCATAAGGACCACCTGCCGATAAGGCTACCATCGAATGGTCAGCGAGTCCACCCGAACCTCCATACACCGATGAAGTTTGCCTACCATGAAGGGCCTGATAAATTCATAAGGACCACCTGCCGATAAGGCTACCATCGAATGGTCAGCGAGTCCACCCGAACATCCTTACACTGATGAAGTTTGCCTACCACAAAGGGCCTGACAAATTCATAAGGACCACCTGCCGATAAGGCTACCATCGAATGGTCAGCGAGTCCATCCGAACCTCCATACACCGATGAAGTTTGTCCGTGCTTGTCAGTCTACGGAAGAGCTATCGAAATCCTTCATGAATGCTTCAAACCTCGATCCCACGAACTGGCGTCTGTTAACCTGACCCCTAGGCAATGGACCCAGTATGACTACCCCCCAAATAACAAAAGGTATAGAAGATAAAATCGAACAGAGCCTTTTTGGTGGCTGATGTGGGATCGAACTATTCAGCTGGAACAAATACTCACATGATCCCTCCGAAGAATATCCCCAGCTTCGGATGGCACCAGAAATCCTCAATAACGGAGATGAGCCTAACTCAGAATATCCGTCTACAAATAGCATCCACAAACTCTGCTTCTGTCGAAGCACTGCAACATTTCTGTCATACTTTTCAGCTTCTCCTTAACCTCCTCAAAGCTTCTTCGGAACAACCTAATTTTTTCCATTCGAACTTGTAGCTTTAGACGAGCTTCTCTGAAGATGACTATCCACAGGGCGGTGTGCCCTCAGTGAATTCTCATGAGTGTGACTCCTGGATATACTTCTTCGTCTGCTTCGATTATGATCCCGATAACCAATAGGGCAGGATACCCTCTTCGGTCAATCAGGGAAATGGCTGTTGGGTATTCGTCTACTCTGCTTCGACCATAATCCCGAGAACCAATAGGGCAGGATTCCCTCCTCGGTCAATCAGGGAAATGGCTGTTGGGCCTTTGTCTACTCTGCTTCGACCATAATCCCGAGAACCAATAGGGCAGGATACCCTCCTCGGTCAATCAGGGAAATGGTTATTGGGTTTTCGTCTACTCTGCTTTGACCATAATCCTGAGAACTAATAGGGCAGGATACCTTCTTCGGTCAATCAGGAAAATGGCTGTTGGGTCTTCGTCTACTCTGCTTCGACCATAATCCTGAGAACCAATAGGGCAGGATACCCTCTTCGGTCAATCAGGAAAATGGCTATTGGGTCTTCGTCTATCCTGAGGTTGGCCTTGAGGTGTATCTTCAGAGGACATAGGCTTCTTTCCGTAGTTTCAGAAGAACTTCTAAAACTTTATCATCTTCATCGGCCATCATGGCTAATCTTGAATGATATGTCAACCTGACCATCTCGGTGTCGGGTTCTAGGCAGTGTGCCTTCTACCCTTTTCCGACCATGATCGGGTTCTTTCTCGGTAGTGAAAACCAGTCTTCCTAACATTACCAATGGCTCTCAAACGAGAACCCTTAGATGCATGTTTGGAAGCCGTACTAGCATGAGCACTGTTTGTAGGACCCAATCGATCCTTGATAGATACTCGTGGTGTAGACGAACTTACAACTATCGGCTGTCCCTCCGGGGTAACTGTTCTAATCTTCACCATGTATTCCGATTTAGAGCAGCTACAATATATGATTGAAAACTTCAAGACACTAGAAAATAGCCCTCCTTCTAGCGCCAATGTTAACGCCAAAATCTTTCCTCACGTCCCAATCACGTAAGACGCGCCTCTATCCTGCACAGTAAACACTACAATCACCAAAAGCTTGATGGCTTGACCGTCGGGGGATAGCTCCGGCGTGAGAGTCAGTACAAGCGATCACAAGGTTAACAATGGAGGATAAAATATCTAGTGCTTGAGAGAGAAAATAATTTAGTTTGTTTTGTTGTTACCTTTAGATTGTATGTTCCTTGCTAAGATATACTCTCGATCCGGTTTTTCGTGCCACCCACTCTGTCTGACACAGTCCCCCACCCGTGGTCATCTCAGCCGAATACTAGCAGCTCACCTGCTCTATCCCATCCCTACAGGTAGCCTACATGCTGATCACATCACCTTTGTCCACCGCTAGCTGACTCTGTCCAATCCTTATTAATGCATTGCAGGATAGCAGTCAACCACTAACTTTATCATCATTACCGGTCAAAGCCCAATTCAAACCATTACATTCCTAATGGTTAGGCCCAATGACCCGGTCCAATAATGTCAGGACCCAATGGAAATACAATCTAAGGAGATGGCCCATATGATCTGGCCCAATGGTTCAACCCACTATGCATAAAATATCATGGCCCAACACTTCCCTTATTAATTGTCTCAACCAATTATTCTCTTCCCAATATTTCTTATTCAATTCAACCAATTACTTCTTATTCAACCAATTACTACTTGGATTTTAGCATTGAATTGAATAAGAATCATTGGGAAGGGAAGAAAGTTTTAAATAAGAGTAAAGTAGGGAAAAAAATAGTTAATGTGTATTGATAAACTCAACACGATAATCTTTTTGGAACAAAAATTACTTTCTAAAACGACAATCTTTTAGGAACGGAGGGAGTATATTTCTATTCTCTATGCATATTTATGGAGCATCACTAGTAATGTGCAGAAAACTATGCAATTAAATGCGAATTTAAATATAGACAATTTTGTCATTTTATTCTCTTTCTTAATATTCGCAAAAAGTCAACTAGGACTTTTATCTTGGGACGGAGGGAGTATATCATATGCATATATACTCCCTCCATTCCTAAATAAGCGTCGTTTAAGGTTTTTGAACATGAATTAAAAAAGTCATTTAATACTATCATTTAACAATTAAAATCTGTGTGAAATTTCATCATTACCCCTTTATGGGAAGTTGAAAACTATTAATACTAAGGGTGAGAATTTCTTGGGACAATGAGAGAAGGTAGGAGTGATATAGGAAAGTAAATAATTTATTCTCCTAGAAAGTTGTAAACGACAAATAAATTAAAACAAATTTTTTATTCTAAAACGTCACTTATTTAGAAATGGAGTGAGTAGATATAAACATAAACATATATTATACATAGGAAAACTCTTTTGGCCTTCTTCATTTTCCAACTTCTTCTTATTAAATGTAAGCACATATTCATTAACTTTCAAAATCTTCCTTATGCAATTCGGTTAAAAGGCTATAAGCCTTTTTAATGCTAATAAAACACACATATACACATTCCAAGTTCCAAAATCATGTCAGCATATGATTTCTCAAATCTTTCCATATCTCACCTGTAAGACCCCAACTTCTTATAAATGAAATTGAATTTCCTCTATTTATTATTTTGAAATAGTAATGGTTGATTTGATTAATGTGGTTAGTTATGAGTAAAATACGCAAATATTTTATATAAGCAAGTGGTTATAAAATATTCATTATTGTCGGAGAATATTCGTTTGGTCGTGAAATATTCTTGCTGTCGGAGAATATTCGTACGACGGCGCAGCCTTGTGTGGGCCACATAACGGAAAGCAATTGGATGAAGAAAATGACAAGTATAAGTTTTTTATAAATAACAGCGTAATTGTTACCGTTAATACTGTTAGAATACCCGGTGGTTAAAGCACAGTAATACGCTGTGTTGCACAGTATCACACGGTATTGCAACAATTATTGATTCTTACGTAAGAAGGCACTACTCAATAATTGTTACAGTAATTGTTGTTTAATATTTTATTTTATTAATTCAATAATTGTTACGTTGATATTTTATATTATTATTTCAATAATTGTCACTGCACAGTATTTCCCATTATCAGATCAATAATTCATATTATTTTAATAATATTATTAGATAGCATTATTGACAATGTCTAGAAAGTTCTGTCTAAGGAGAGGTTTGGTCACCTAATTACGCGCCAGTAAGGAGAAATCCTTATTGGAAAGCCCCTCTTTCCTAGGAACAGCCTGATTGTCAGTATTGTGATTCTGTAATATTATTTGTGAATAATTAATTATTAATTTATATGATAAGAAAAATATTTATTTATGTGGATATAAATGGAAGAATTTTTTGAAAAATGACAATTGTTAAAAATTGATATTTTATCTTTTCTGATAAAATAATTTATTTAAATATATTATTATATTTCAATAATATAATAATGGTGATATTTTTACGATAAATGTGTGAAATATGAATAAATGAGGAGGAAGGGTATTTTTGTTATAATAAATGCTAAAAACATGCTAAACATGTTGGTGGACCCCAATTTTTGACTGAAATTTGATTATAGCTTGTAAAATCGTCCGTATGTGGATTTCGGTCAATTTCTGCTTGGAATTTAGAAAAACTTAAACTTACAAAGTTGTAGAGAATTGAATTTCCTATGGAATGGACATAAGATTCGAATTTTTCTGATAAAAGGGCTATTTATTATGAATTATTGAAGTTCCGAAATAATTAATTTTTAGAGTTTAAAATATTTATTTTAAGAAAAACATTTTTTGCAATTGGGTGGGCCCCACATGTGTTGTAAACATGCTGAATTCAGATTTCAAGAGGTGGGAGTGAAATTTTTAATAAATATTATTATTTTATTAAATTTTCTGCTTTGGTGTTCTAAGTATTTTCATATAAATAAGATGCTTATGTTAGAATTAAAAATCACACCAAAAACTAAAGTTTTCTCTCTCTATATTATCGAGCGTATTTTAGTGAGTATTTTGATACTTTGAGTGTTGCTATACGGTGTAAATTTTTTTCAGCACTATATCCAGTATTCCAGTCAGAAGTACTATCCTTTTGAGGTAAGGGATGTTATTTTTTTTTATAAATAATATTATTTCTTTCAATATCATTATGCCGGAAATATTGGTAAGTTTTTTCTTGTAAAATTCTTGTCTTTTTGTGTCGATGTTACTATTCACGTATACGGCACTATTCACGTATACGACACTATTCATAAAAAAAATTAAAATTTTCTTTTCTTTGTCTAAGTTGTTTATTATAATTACTAGTTTTGATTGTATCCATGTTTTGATCTTCATTCTTGAATTTTGCTCCACAATGGTTTATTATGGAGTATTTTTGAACATGGATAAATCGAAGTACGAATTCCTAATATTTGTTCTTATATCTCACTGGATTCGTTTTTTTTAAAATATTTTTCATCATCATCAGTCCTAAATGATGATATTACTGAATATCTTTGGCCTGTAGTGCAAAGATGAATGATTTATTGATGAATGTCTTTGGCCTGTAGTGCTAAGATGTACATGTGTTGAGATGAACATAACCAACTGATGAATATCTTTGGCCTGTAGTGCAAAGATGAATATTCAAGATGTATATTGATTGATGTTACATGGATAAAATATTGATGATGAACTTTTAAATTCATAGAAGATAATAGATTTCATTCTCTACGTAACTCTTCTAATGAATTATTATTTTCGCTGCGAATATTGATCTGAAACTTGTTGTCTATTATATTCTATCAGAATTTTTCCTGTTGAGGCCTAACGATAATTTGTTCTATATTATCTTAGTCATAATATTCTTTACTGGGCTAGTTGAGCTCACATTTTTCCTTTTTGTTCTATTTTTTCTTCTTAGGAAGCGAGAATATAGCGGAAAGTAGTCGGGGTGTGGAATAATAGTTCTAGACAGTTGTTTAGCAGTCCTCACTATTTTGTAAAATAATGTATCAATAATTATAATGAGGACTTATTTGAGTTTGAATACTGTCTAGAAGATAATATTTGTATTTAAACTCACAGTTTATTTGTTGTCATATTTTACACGACAATTGTATTAATAAAGTTGTAGTTGTTTCTGTATCATGTATTTGGCGACTCAAAATAGG
Organism: Panax notoginseng; assembly: GCA_016801055.1. Taxonomy (NCBI): domain Eukaryota; kingdom Viridiplantae; phylum Streptophyta; class Magnoliopsida; order Apiales; family Araliaceae; genus Panax; species Panax notoginseng. Next base: position 42,938,113 of record CM029021.1, on the reverse strand, counting down.
TGATGTATACCTATTTTCGAGGCGTCACAGTTGGTATCAAAGCCTAGGGATATAGTCTCTGGCGGAGATCGAGAAATAGAATTAGGAGGGGAGAGACGAGTAAATCCTTCTCTAGTGTGTCCTACCTAAGCTTATTTGTTGGTCGGTCATAATATAGGGATATTATGTGATATGTTAATTTTTTTAATTAACCCTTGTTTTGTGACAGTATTTAAAAATGGCAGCTGAAAATATTAATGATGGAGTGAATGAGACCGTGGAAACACCTTTAATCACCCACCAGGAGAACGTAAAACAGGATCGTAATGTTACTCCTGTAAACAACACCATTGAGCAGACGATGAACGATGGGATGTTTAGAAGCTTTTTGCAGTTCATGCAAAATTAGACGAGGGAGACTCGTGTACAAAATACAGGTGTAGACGATAGCAACGCACGGTTTGTCACAGCCAAACAGTTCAAAGAGTTGGGACCACCAGAATTCTGGAGAAAGCCGGACCCGATTAAGGCAGAAACGTGGGTCAAACAAATTACCAAGATATTAAAAGTCTTGAGATGCTCGGAGGATCAGAAGGTTCCATTCGCCACCTTTATGTTCTACAATAAATCAGATTACTGGTGGGAATCTATGAAGCGTACCCAGCCAGCCGCACTCAATATGTCTTGGGAAGCATTTCAGAAACTGTTCAATGACAAGTACTTTCCTGAAAGTATCCGTCATATGAAGGAGGTAGAGTTTATCAGACTGGAACAGAACAACATGAATGTGTCCCTGTATGAGGCTAATCAGACTCTGTGTCCTAGATTTCAAAGGGAGTTAGGATAAGTACCTACCATTGGTGGAATTCTCCTACAACAACAGTTATCAGGTAAGTATAGGTGTGGCTCCATTCGAGGCGTTGTATGGAAGAAAATATCGTTCTCTAGTATGCTGGGACGAGGTGGGTGAAGCAACATTGTTGGGACCAGAGTTGGTACGAATGACTACAGAGAAGATCCAAACGATTCGACAACATATACAAACGGCACAGGATCAACAAAAGAGTTATGCGGATCTTCAGCGGAAGGACGTGGAATTTAATATTGGGGATCATGTATTGTTACGTGTTGTACCATGGAAGGGAGTTACAAGATTTGGGAAGAGAGGAAAGCTCAATCCACGATTTGTTGGTCCATTTGAAATTCTTGATCGAATAGGAAATGTGGCCTATAGACTCGCATTACCTCTAAGTATGTCTCGTGTTCATAATGTTTTTCACATATCTATGCTTCTTAAATATGTTAAAGACCCGAACCACATTATTGAGTTAGAACCAGACGAGATAGCCGAAGATTTAACGTACGATGAGGTACCTGTTAAGATCTTGAATAGGAAAGAACATGTTCTACGCACGAAGGTTATATCACAAGTTAAGGTTTTGTGGAGAAACCATGCTATTGAAGAAATGACCTGGGAGTTGGAATCAGAAATGAAAGCAATGTATCCTCAGCTTTTCGAAACACCAGGTACGTACGTCTAGTTCGAGGACGAAATTTCATAAGGAGGGGAGGTTGTAAGACCCCAACTTATTAATGAATAAAATCAAATTTTCTCTAATTATTATTGTGAATAATAAGGTGTTAATTTGATATAATATTTTGTTATGGGTGAAATGTGCAAATTTTTCAAAATAAGCAAGTGGTTATGAAATATTCATTTTGTCGGAGAATATTCATTTGGTCGTGGAATATTCTTTCTGTCGGGGAATATTCGTACGACGGCGCAGCTATTTGTGGGCCCCATAACAGAAAACGGTTGGATGAAGATAACGACAAAATTGAGTTTTTATAAATAACGGCGTAGTTGTTACCGTTAACACTGTTGAAATACCCGGTGGTTAAAAATACAGTAATACGCGTGGTTGCATAGTAGCACACGGATTGCACAGTATTTTTGAATTATTGATTCTTACGAAGGAAGACACTACTCAATAATTGTTACAGTAGTTACTGTTCAATATTTTATTTTATTGATTCAATAATTGCTGCGTTGATATTTTATATTATTGTGTTTCAATAATTGTTACTGCACAGTATTTCCCATTATCAGATCAATAATTCATATTATTTGAATAATATTATTAGATAGCATTATTGACAATGTCTAAAAAGTTCTGTCTAAGGAGAGGTTTGGTCACCTAATTGCGCACCAGTAAGGAGAAATCCTTATTGGAAAGCCCCCTCTTTCTTGGGAACGGCCTGGTTGTCATAAATGTGATTCTGTAATATTATTTGTAAATAATTAATTATTGATTCATATGATAAGGAAATATTTATTTTACGTAGATATAATTGAGAGATATATTTTTGTGGTTAAAAATGAAGGAGTTAATGTTGAGGTGTTTTATTAGTATTTTTATCGGAATGGAGGTATTAAAAATCAAATTAGGATTTTTGAGATATTTTACGGGGGTTATAATTTTTAATCCGACCGTTGGATCGTTATGATTTTTGGATATGTTATACATATATAAGTTGAGTATATGTCCACAATTTTTGAACCGTTAAAAATGAACGTATAATTTGTTATGAATTTTACGAGATGACTGGTTTAAAAATTGTTGAATTTTTGGAGTTAATCATTTTGGTGAAAAATTCTAGAATTGGTGGGCCCCACTTTTGGTTGGTGAGAAAATGTGCTGAGATTTTTTTATTAAAATGCGGTAGGCTTGAATAGTAGCAGGTGAAGCCATCAGGTTGCAAGTCAAGTCTGCTTCGGCGTGCTAACATTTTCCTATAAATAAAGGGCTAAGTTAGAATTGAAAATCACACCAGAATTCATAAGTTTTCTCTCTTTCTCTCTCTATATTATTGAATGTATTTTGTAAGTATTTGGATACTTTGTGAGTTTCTATTCATCAGTGCAAGTTTTCTTCAGCCTTATACCGATATTCCGATCAGAAGTACTGATATTTTGAGGTAAGGGGTGTTATATTCTTCTTAAAATGATATTTTCTTTAATATCATTATACCGAAATGTTGGTATAAACTTTTTATCAAATTTAGAACTTTTTGTGTCGGGGTTACTATTTACGTATACGTTACTATTCACGTATACGGCACTATTCACGAATACGATACTATTCACCGAAAAATGAAATTTTCTTCTTTTTGTCCAAGTTGTCTATTATGGTTACTATCTTTGATTGTATCCATGTTTTGATCTTTATTTTTGAATTCTGCTTCAAAATTGGTTATTATGGAGTATTATTGAACTTGGATAAACTGTAATACGAATCCCTAATATTTGTTCTTTTATCTCACTGGATTCGTTCTCTTTAAAATATTTTTCATCATCCTCAGTCCTAAATGATGATACTACTGAATATCTTTGGCATGTAGTGCAAAGGTGTATGATTACCTGATGAATATCTTTGGCCTGTAGTGCAAAGATGAACAGGTGTTGAGATGAACATAACCAACTGTTGATACAAATGAATATCTTTGGCTTGTAGTGTAAAGATGAATATTTGATTCAAGATGTATATTGATTGATGTTACATGGATAAAATATTGATGATGGATTTTTAAATCTTAGAAGATAGTAGAATTCTTTCTCTACTTGACTCTTCTAATGGATTGTTGTTTTCGCTACAGTTGTTGATCTAAAACTTGTTGTCTATTATATTTTATCATATTTTTCCTATTAAAGACTAACGATAATTTGTTGTATATTATCTTAGTCATAATATTCTTTACTGGGCTAGTTGAGCTCACCCTTTTTGTTCCATTTTCTTCTCAGGAGGAGATAGTATAGCAGGAACTAGCCAGGGTATGGAGTGACGGTTTTAGAAAGTTATTTAGCAGTCCTCACTATTTTTGTAAAATAGTGTATCAATAATTGTAATGAGTCCTCCTTTTGAGTTTTTATACTCTCTATTTGTATTCAAACTCATAGTATATGTGTTGTCGTATTTTGCACGACAATTGTATTACTGAGGTTGTATTTGTTTTTGTACCATATATTTGGTGACTCAGAATAGGTGATGTATACCTGTTTTGGGGGCGTCACAGTTGGTATCAAAGCTTAGGGATATGATCCCTGGCTGAGATGTGAGACAAGAACTAGGAGGGGAGAGACGGGAAATTCCTTCGCTAGTATGACCTGACTAAGTTTATTTTGTATTTATTTGGTCGGTCAGAGTATAGGGATAATATATGACATGACTATTAACCCTTGTTTTATGACAGTATTTTAGAATGGCAGCTGAGAACGTTAATAATGGAGTGAATCAGACCATGAAGACACCTTTGATCACCACCCATGGGAACGTGCAACAGGAAGGCAACATTCCTCCTATAAACAACACTACTAAACAAATGATGAATGATGGGATGTTTAGAAGTTTTTTGCAGTTCATGTAAAACCAGAAGAGGGAGACTCGTGCACAAAATACGGGTGGAAATGCTAGCAATGCGCGGCTTGTCACAGCCAAGTAGTTCAAAGAGTTGGGACCACCAAAATTTAAGGGAAAATCGGATCCGATCATGGCGGAAACGTGGGTCAAGCAAATTACCAAGATATTCGATGTCTTGGGATGCACGGAGGAACAAAAGGTTCCATTCGCCACCTTTATATTCCGCGGTGAGGCAGACTACTGGTGGGAGTCTATGAAGCGTACACAGCCTGACGCACTCAACATGTCTTAGTAAACGTTTCAGAAACTGTTTAATGACAAGTACTTTCCTGAAAGTATTCGTCATATGAAGGAGGTAGAGTTTATTAGACTGGAACAAAACAACATGACGGTGTCCCAGTACGAGGCGAAGTTTGCAGAGTTATCCAGGTTTGCACCTCATTTGGTAGAGAATGAGGAATGAATGACGAGGATGTTCCTAAGAGGTCTAAAGCCCGAGATTCGGCAATATCTTATCTCTCATAAATTTTCTTTATATTTTGAGATGTTGTAAACAGGGCTCAATTATTAGAGCGAGATAATGAGTATGCTCAACCAAAGGACCACAACCAGGGTCATACCAGTGGCAGCGGTCATTGGAGCAATGAAAACCAGCAGGGAGGAAAATATTCGGACAAAAACAGTAATCACTCTGGTGGTAATCGTGGTCGTGATAATAGAAGGAGCGAGTCGGGAGAAGATTTCAAAAGGAGAAGGTATAACAACGATAACGTGAAGACGTCAACACCAACATCAACTGTTTCTAGGGAAGGAGAACGAGCACCGGTTGTATGTTACAAATGCAGGAAAGAGGGACACATCAGCCCAAACTGCCCACAACAGTTCAAGGTATGTTATAACTGTGGAAAGGAAGGTCATATAGCTAAAGATTGTCTTGTTGCAAAACCAAGTTCAACGGGGATAGTGACTCCGAAGCTGTTCCGGACAAGTCAAAGTCAGTGGTTCCTGGAAGGGCATTTGTCTTGACTGTCCAAAACGCGAGGAACCCGAACGAGGTGATCACGGGTAAGCTAATCATAAACTCTTGCGAAGTTTATATCTTATTAGATACCGGTTCTACCCATTCTTTTATCTCTCCTGCTTGTGCTCAACGTTTGAACTTGACTTCGAAAAAATTAGACTTTGATTTATCTGTTAAAACTCCGTTAGGAGAAACTTTCGTTACATCTACTGTTTATAAATCTTGCTTGATTCAAGTTGGTACCATCACATTACCTGCCGACCTTATTTCGTTGAAAATTCTTGCATTTGATGTGATTTTAGGGATTGATTGGTTAACCACGCATCATGCTAAAATTGATTGTTTTCGTAAGGTTGTTAGTTTTCATATTCCTAACCAACCTGTTATGCGAATTCAAACAACTAAACCATTAAAGTCAATTACTGTCATTTCAAGTCATAAAGCTATTCGTTTATTGAAAAACGGATGTCAAGCTTTCTTAGCCTATGTCACGGACTTGAACAAAAACACGTCAAATTTGAATAAAATTTCTGTTGTTAATGAATTTCCTGATGTATTTCCTGAAAAACTTCCCGGTCTACCCCCAGAACGTGAAGTTGAATTCTTTATTGACCTTGAACCTGGTACAAAGTCCATTTCTAAAATCCCATATCGAATGGCTCCAATTGAACTTTAGGAGTTAAAGGTTCAACTACAGGAGTTGTTGGACATCGGTTTTATTCGTCCTAGTACATCTCCTTGGGGTGCTCCTGTGTTATTTGTAAAGAAGAAAGACGGGAGTATGCGACTTTGTATCGACTATCGAGAATTGAATCATATCACTATCAAGAATAGGTATCCGCTACCTCGCATTGATGACCTGTTTGACCAGTTGCAAGGAGCACAATTCTTTTCAAAGATCAATATTCGTTCTGGATATCATCAGCTGAAGATTAAAACTGAGGATATTCCAAAGGCTGCCTTCAGAACTCGGTACGGGCATTACGAATTCTCAGTCATGTCTTTTGGATTGACTAATGCTCCTGCTGCTTTCATGGATATGATGAACCGTGTATTCAAGGAATATTTGGATCAATTCGTTGTTGTCTTTATTGATGACATCCTCATCTATTCCAAAAGTCATGAAGATCATGAGCACCATTTGAAGCTGGTACTACAAAGGCTTCGCGATAACAAGCTATATGCCAAGCTGAAAAAATGCGAGTTCTGGCTTGAGGAAGTAGCATTCCTTGGGCATATGGTGTCAAAACATCGAGTATCTGTCGACCCGGCGAAGATTGAAGCCATAAAAAGTTGGGAGCAACCAAAGTCGGTGACTGAAGTACGTAGCTTTCTGGGCTTAGCTGGTTACTATCGGAGATTCGTGGAAGGATTTTCTCGAATCGATACTCCGTTAACTTAGCTGACTCGTAAAGATACAAAATTCGATTCGAGCGAGAATTGTGAGAAGAGTTTTCAAGAACTCAAGAGGAGACTCATTTCGGCACCTGTTCTGACAATACCATCTGGTTCAGATGGATTTGTTATCTACAGCGATGCTTCAGGCAAAGGGTTAGGATGTGTTCTCATGCAACATGGGAAAGTCATACCCTATGCCTCGCGACAACTCAAAGAATATGAGAGGAATTATCCTGCTCATGATTTGGAGTTGGCAGCAGTCATTTTCGCGTTGAAGATCTGGAGACACTACCTGTATGGGGAGAAAGTGGAGATCTATACAGATCATAAAAGCCTCAAATATTTCTTCACCCAAAAGGAACTCAACATGCGGCAACGACGTTGGCTCGAGTTGCTGAAAGATTACGATCATACCATCCAATATCATCCTGGAAAAGCAAACGTAGTAGCTGACGCATTGAGTAGAAGATCATATGCGGGTACGAGTGCAATGTTGTTAACACAAAGGCCCATTTTGTATGACTTGCAAAGGATGGAGATAGAGATGAAGGCTCCAAGTACCCACGTAATGATATTAAACATACGAGTAGAACCGACTTTAATCGATAAAGTTAAAGCTGCTCAAGCTACGGACATGGAGCTGATGCGTATGAAGAAGAAAGTGCAAGAAGGTGCTATTCCAGAAGCAAGAATCGATGAAGAAGGAATACTTTGAGTCAACTCCAGACTTTGTGTTTCTAACGATTTTGACTTGAAGCATAGAATCATGATGGAGGCACACAACACATCGTTTGTAATCCATCCTGGGAGTACCAAAATGTATCACGATCTTCGACATACATTTTGGTGGAGCAATATGAAAAGAGAGATCGCGGAGTTTATCTCGAGGTGTTTAACTTGTCAACGTGTAAAGGCGGAGCATCAAGTACCAAAGGGTCCGTTGCAACCACTTGAGATTCCGAAGTGGAAGTGGGAACACATTACCATGGATTTCATTACGGGTCTTCCCAAGGTTTCTCAAGGCATAGATGCGAATTGGGTTATTGTTGAAAAATTAACCAAGTCTGCCCATTTCTTGCCTATACGTGAGACTTATTCCCTTGAACGTCTTGCTAGTACGTATGTAAATGAGATTGTAAGATTGCATGGCATGCCAGTATCCATAGTTTCGAATCGTGGCCCAAGATTCACTTCACGATTTTGGGTTAGCTTGCAGAAAGCTATGGGCACGGATATACGATTCAGTTCGGCATACCATCCTCAAACAGACAGACAATCAGAGAGGACTATTCAAACTCTTGAAGATCTATTAAGACTCTGTGTCCTAGATTTCAAAGGGAGTTGGGATAAGTACCTACCATTAGTGGAATTCTCCTACAACAACAGTTATCAGGCAAGTATAGGTGTGGCTCTATTCGAGGCGTTGTATGGAAGAAAATGTCGTTCTCTAGTATGCTGGGACGAGGTGGGTGAAGCAACATTGTTGGGACCAGAGTTGGTACGAATGACTACAGAGAAGATCCAAACGATTCGACAACGTATACAAACGGCACAGGATCAACAAAAGAGTTATGCGGATCTTCATCGGAAGGACGTGGAATTTAATATTGGGGATCATGTATTGTTACGTGTTGCACCATGGAAGGGAGTTACAATATTTGGGAAGAGAGGAAAGCTCAATCCACGATTTGTTGGTCCATTTGAAATTCTTGACCAAATAGGAAATGTGGCCTATAGACTCGCATTACCTCCAAGTATGTCTCGTGTTCATAATATTTTTCACATATCTATGCTTCGTAAATATGTTAAAGACCCGAACCACATTATTGAGTTAGAACTAGATGAGATAGCCGAAGATTTAACGTACGAGGAGGTACCTGTTAAGATCTTGGATAGGAAAGAGAATGTTCTACGCACGAAAGTTATACCACAAGTTAAGATTTTGTGGAGAAACCATGCTATTGAAGAAATGACCTGGGAGTTGGAATCAGAAATGAAAGCAAGGTATCCTCAGCTTTTCGAAACACCAGGTACGTACGTCAATTTCGAGGACGAAATTTCATAAGGAGTGGAGGTTGTAAGACCCTAACTTATTAATGAATAAAATTAAATTTTCTCTAATTATTATTGTGAATAATAAGGTGTTAATTTGATATAATATTTTGTTATGGGTGAAATGTGCAAATTTTTCAAAATAAACAAGTGGTTATGAAATATTCATTTTGTCGGGGAATATTCGTTTGGTCGTAGAATATTCTTTCTGTCGGGAAATATTCGTACGACGGCGCAGCTATTTGTGGGCCCCATAACAGAAAACGGTTGGATGAAGATAACGACAAAATTGAGTTTTTATAAATAACGGCGTAGTTGTTACCGTTAACACTGTTGAAATACCCGGTGGTTAAAAATACAGTAATACGCGTGGTTGCATAGTAGCACACGGATTGCACAGTATTTTTGAATTATTGATTCTTACGAAGGAAGACACTACTCAATAATTGTTACAGTAGTTACTGTTCAATATTTTATTTTATTGATTCAATAATTGCTGCGTTGATATTTTATATTATTGTGTTTCAATAATTGTTACTGCACAATATTTTCTATTATCAGATCAATAATTTATATTATTTGAATAATATTATTAGATAGTATTATTGGCAATGTCTAGAAAGTTCTGTCTAAGGAGAGGTTTGGTCACCTAATTATGCGCCAGTAAGGAGAAATCCTTATTGGAAAGCCCCATCTTTCCTAGGAACGGCCTCGTTGTCATAAATGTGATTCTGTAATATTATTTGTGAATAATTAATTATTGATTCATATGATAAGGAAATATTTATTTTATGTGGATATAATTGAGGAATATATTTTTGTGGTTAAAAATGAAGGAGTTAATATTGAGGTGTTTTATCAGTATTTTTGTCGGAATGGAGGTATTAAAAATTAAATTAGAGTTTTTGAGATATTTTGCGGGGGTTATAATTTTTAATCCGACCGTTGGATCGTTGTGATTTTTGGATATGTTATACATATATAAGTTGAGTATATATCCACAAATTTTGAACCGTTAAAAATGAACGTATGATTTGTTATAAATTTTACGAGATGACTGGTTCAGAAATTATTAATTTTTTGGAGTTTATCATTTTGGTAGAAAATTCTAGAATTGGTGGGCCCCACTTTTGGTTGGTGAGAAAATATGCTGAGATTTTTTTATTCAAATGTGGTAGGCTTGAATAGTAGTAGGTGAAGCCATCAGGTTGCAGGTCAAGTCTGCTTCGGCGTGCTAACATTTTCTTATAAATAGAGGGCTAAGTTAGAATTGAAAATCACACCAATATTCATAAATTTTCTCTCTTTCTCTCTCTATATTATTGAGTGTATTTTGTGAGTATTTAGATACTTTGTGAGTTTCTATTCATCAGTGCAAGTTTTTTTCAGCCTTATACCGATATTCCGATCAGAAGTACTGATATTTTGAGGTAAGGGGTGTTATATTCTTCTTAAAATGATATTTTCTTCAATATCATTATACCGAAATGTTGGTATGAACTTTTTATCAAATTTGGAACTTTTTGTGTCGGGTTACTATTCACGTATACATTACTATTCACGAATACGGTACTATTCACCGAAAAATGAAATTTTCTTCTTTTTGTCCAAGTTGTCTATTATGGTTACTATCTTTGATTGTATCCATGTTTTGATCTTTATTTTTGAATTCTGCTTCAAAATTGGTTATTATGGAGTATTATTGAACTTGGATAAACTGTAATACGAATCCCTAATATTTGTTCTTTTATCTCACTGGATTCGTTCTCTTTAAAATATTTTTCATCATCCTCAGTCCTAAATGATAATACTATTGAATATCTTTGGCCTGTAGTGCAAAGATGTATGATTACCTGATGAATATCTTTGGCCATTAGTACAAATATGAACAGGTATTGAGATGAACATAACCAACTGGTGATACAAATGAATATCTTTGGCTTGTAGTGTAAAGATGAATATTTGATTCAAGATGTATATTGATTGATGTTATAGGGATAAAATATTGATGATGGACTTTTAAATCTTAGAAGATAGTAGAATTCTTTCTCTACTTGACTCTTCTAATGGATTGCTATTTCCGCTGCAGTTGTTGATCTAAAACTTGTTGTCTATTATATTTTATCAGATTTTTCCTATTGAAGACTAACGATAATTTGTTGTATATTATCTTAGTCATAATATTCCTTACTGGGCTAGTTGAGCTCACCCTTTTTGTTCCATTTTCTTCTCAGGAGGAGATAGTATAGCAGGAACTAGCCGGGGTATGGAGTGACAGTTTTAGAAAGTTGTTTAGCAGTCCTCACTATTTTTCTAAAATAGTGCATCAATAATTGTAATGAGGACTCATTTTGAGTTTTTATACTCTCTATTTGTATTCAAACTCATAGTATATGTGTTGTCGTATTTTACACGGCAATTGTATTACTGAGGATGTATTTGTTTTTGTACCATGTATTTGGCGACTCAGAATGGGTGATGTATACCTGTTTTGGGGGCGTCACAATAAAACCCAAGTATCCCACACATTAGTGCTTCACACCTAGCATTCCTAGCCTTCGATCAATTACAAGAGAGCAATCCAGGTGCCTCTATTCCTTGTATACCCCTATCCAGTGCACGCAGACAACAAAAAGGGGGCAGACTCAAACTAGGGTTCTCACTTAAGGTAATTGGGAAATTTTGTCAATTCTGTTTTGATTTCAAATCTTGGGATAGTGTTGTTCTTCTTGCTGTGTAATTGGTGTGATTTCTACTGGCAAAAATCTGGGTAGAGGAAATATAAACAAAGGTTTGTCCAAATTGGTTTTGAAGAGTGCACTCTAGTTGTTTGATAAAATTCCTAAACCAAAAATTTGACTGATTTGGGGCTATTTTGGCTTGGATTCGTTGGGCCTTCATTGGGGACTATCTGCATTAAGTTTTGGGCAGTGTGTGCTTCAGTTTTCTGCTTGTGTTCATACAAATTGTTGTGATTTCTGAAATGGCACAAAAGCGACAACGCGTTAGCATGGGAGGATCATCGTCTGCGGCACCACCTACGGCATGGGACAGAGCCAAGTTTATCAATGAGGAGGCCTGGAAAAGGTACAAAAGCTCATTTGGCACACGAAATCTCATTCCTGAGAGAGGATTCAAGCCGGATAAAAAGGATGGTGAGTTAGCAACCATGATACAAGAACGTAATTGGATCCACTTCATAAAACCACCAGGGCCAGCTGTCGTATCAGTGGTTCGGGAGTTATATGCTAACGCCAATCCCGAAGGTGACGCAGTTGTCCAAGTTAGGGGGAAGCTAGTGGCGTTTGGAAGTGAGGCAATTAATGCACTGTTTGCCACGCCCAACTATGCGGGCAAGGACTATTTGGAGCCGGGGCTCCGCAGCTATGACCTAGAGGATATCATTAGGAGGCTATGCAAGCTCGGGACCACTTGGAAGAAGAACGACTATACGGGTAAGAAGACCAGCTTCCCGACTTCAGCGCTCAGTCGCTATGGGAAAGCGTGGTTCAACTTCATATGTGCGAACATGATCCTAACCCGTCATTTGAGCGACGTGACCAGAGATAGGGCGATTCTGCTATTCGCCATTATCACGGGGCTGTAGGTGGATATTGGAGTTCTGATTCACGAGTCCATTCTGAAGGCAATCAAGAGTACAGTCGCTTCGGGGCCTCCATATCCATCATTGATCACTCGATTGTGCAAGCATACAGACATTCAGTGGGGGCCAAAGGAGATAGCCTTGCCTCCCATGGCAATCATCGACCACCATACGATCTTCTATTTCATTGTGTGGGACGGGGCAGAGTCGCATATCAGAGGCGAAGGCTACGGACCACCTACAGCGCCGCCCCCTACTACAGAGCCAGAGCAGGCACAAACTTAAGAAGCCGGCCCAGCTGCACAGGGTCTACTGACGGACATCATGGCATCCCTAACCCTGCTACATCAGAAACAGGACTCCGAGGCGCAGAGACAGCGAGGCACATAGCGGTAGTGGCTCAGAGACAGGAGATTGCAATGCAGTACCAGGCTGAGCTGGTGAACACCATGCAGAGCATCTACACTGATTATTGTGGTGAAAATGCTGAGTTCACACCATACCAGTTTCCAGAGCTGCCTATCTTCCCACCATACCCTCCACCATCACCGCCCCTAGGTTGACGAGGACGAGACAACTGCTGAGTGAGCGAACTTCAGGGAAGCCCTCTTGCATTTGATTGCTTTATGTTTAGCAATGAGGGCATTACTCACCTCAAGTTTGGGGGTGTTTTGGCTATTATCTATTTTATTTCCGTACTGCCATGACTAGGTTGCATACTTTAGTACATTATTATGTTTTTATCATCAGTATTGTGGTGAAGTTGTTTTGAACTGCGAGTTTATCAGGATTATGCTTTAATTTTTATGCCATGAACTGTTTTTGGTTTTTATTATTTAATGCTTTGATTTTTATCAGCATGATTGTGGTTTATAGCCATCTTTTTTGGGCTTTTACAGATTAGATACTTGTGCCATTTGAATGGCCTTTTTATCCTATTTTGAGCTGCTATTTAGCAAGGGTTATAGTTATCATTAACTTTTGATTGTGGCTGATGACAAGCGCCAAGTATTTATGCCTATCTCTTAGAGTCGTGTCAAGCATGTATGAGCTAGGGGTTGTTCAATCGTTGAGTTTAGACTGTTATTGATCCCTCCTTCTTAGCAAGCACCGACCAACCGTGTTAACTAGTTATTTTTTTCAAATTTAGTTTGCATGTTTATTGCTTTGAGAGTTTGTTCACTTTTATAAACTTTCATTTTTACAAGGTAATAAAAGACTTAGACGTTTATACAGTTTTGGATCTTGGGTTCTGGCATGTTGGCATATATAAAAAAAATGAATGAAATGAGAATAAAAATAGAAAAGAAGAGTTTATATCGAAAGTTCTGCGGTGGGTCGAGATGGAGCGTAAAACGCACTCGTCCATAAACGTAGGACCGATATCGAGATGGAGAATAAAATGCACTTGTTTAATAATCTTCATTTTTATTGTAAAATCTCAGTTGGCTTATGTTGATTACGTGGCCTTTACTGCTCGAGTAGATTCATAGGGGTGTTCTACACCTAGTGCCCTAAAGTCGTCTGGCTTGGGAGTCACTGATCAAAAGCTCATTCATGGGTAGTTTTGAATAGCCTAAGGTAATTAAGGACTGTCCGAGTCAGTTTTTGCTGTCGTCATGCTAGAGTCTTTTAATCTTTTCCTGCATTTGCGTCTTATTCTTAATGCTTGCTGAATGTTTAAGTTGCGGAGTGTGCTTATTATTATTAACAATCGACTGTGCGAACTTATTTAAGCTTTGATTAGTTATGGCTGTTGGTCTCCACACACACATATAGAATAGATCGAATACAGTCTTATGCTTGAAATTGAATGAACCCTTATTCATCTCTGTGTTTGCCCTATTCTCTGAGAATAGCTATGATCAAGCTTTGAAGCCATGATGCTACTATATTGTTTTAGTTTTATTTCGCGTGTTTTTTTTTATTATTAGTGTTGTGTTAGTTAGTTTGCTCGAGGACAAGCAAAGACTGAAGTTTGGAGGTATTTGATGAGTGGGTTTTATACCCGCGAATCGGGTACTTATTGACTTAAGTAAATACCTGAATTCGTAGTCTTTATATATTTTTATATGATTATAGTGTTATTGTGTAAGACCCCGAATTTTATGAAATAAAAGTATTCAATTTTTCTTATAATTACAATTCAGTAAATGGTTAAATTGATAACAAGTTAAAGTTAAGGGTGATATATGAATTTTTTTCAAAAATACGCAAGTGGTTATAAAATAATCATTGTTGTCGGGGAATATTCGTTTGGTCGTGGAATATTCTTTCTGTCTGGGAATATTCGTACGACGGCGCAGCCATTTGTGGGCCCCATAACAGAATAACTGTCGGATGAAGAAAACGACAAATTTGAGTTTTTACAAATAACGGCGTAGTTGTTACCGTTAACACTGTTGGAATACCTGGTGGTTAAAATACAGTAATACGCGTAGTTGCACAGTAGCACACGGTATTGCACAGTATTTTTGAATTATTGATTCTTACACGAGAAGGCACTACTCAATAATTGTTACAGTAATTTCTGTTCAATATTTTATTTTATTGAATCAATAATTGCTGCGTTGATATTTTATATTATTGTTGTTTCAATAATTGTCACTGCACAGTATTTCCCATTATCAGATCAATAATTCATATTATTTAAATAATATTATTAGATAACATTATTGGCAATGTCTAGAAAGTTCTGTCTAAGGAGAGGCTTGGTCATCTAATTGCGCGCCAGTAAGGAGAAATTCTTATTAGAAAGCCACCTCTTTCCTGGGAACGGCCTGGTTGTTATAATTGTGATTATGTAATATTATTTGTGAATAATTAATTATTGATTCATATGATAAGGAAACATTTATTTTATGTGGATATAAATATTGGATATATTTATTGTGGTTAAAAATGTAGGAGTTAATGTTGAGGTTTTTATCAGTATTTTTGTCGGAATGGAAAATCAGGGTTTTTGAGATATTTTGCGGGGGTTATAATTTTTAATCCGACCGTTGGATCGTTGTAATTTTTGGATATGTTATACATATATAAGTTGAGTATATGTCCACAAATTTTGAACCGTTAAAAATGAACGTATGATTTGTTATGAATTTTATGAGATGACTGGTTCAGAAATTATTGAATTTTCGGAGTTTAACATTTTGGTAGAAAATTCTAGAATTGGTGGGCCCCACTCTTGGTTGGTGAAGAAATGTGCTGAGATTTTTATTCAAATGTGGTGGGTGGGAATAGTAGCAGGTAAATCCATCAGGTTGCAGGTTAAGTCTGCTTTGGCGTGCTATCATTTTCCTATAAATAGAGGGCTAAGTTAGAATTGAAAATCACACCAGAAACATAAACTTTCTCTCTTTCTCTCTTTCTCTCTCTATATTATGAAGCATATTTTGTGAGTATTTAGATACTTTGAGAGTTTCTATTCATCAGTGCAAGTTTCCTTCAGCCTTATACCGATCAGAAATACTGCACTTTTGAGGTAAGGGATTGTAAGGGATTGTAAGGGTTGTTATATTTTCCAGTTTCGTAATTTTTCTGACCTTCAAAAATTCTGAAAAAATTTGAAATGATATTTTGATGAGTTTTCTTGATTGCGTCCAAAAATGGTGATTTTTGGATGTATAAATTGAGAGTTATGAATTTTATGAGAAAAGACTATTTTAAAAGTAACTGCTTATAATTCCTTGTGGTTAACTCCAAAATTGATGAAATTGTTATTAGAAGTATATCTATATAATATCAGTGTACTCTGTGAATTTCGGAATTTTTGGATAAAAGTACAATTTATGATAAATGTCTAAATATTCAGCGGTTTTGGCCATATGAAAAATAGTAAATGAGTTTTAAAAATTCTGAGAAAAATATATGTTTAATATGAGACTATATTCTGCTAAATCTCAGAAAAGAAATATTTTTAGAACTGATTTGGTATTTTTCATGAAAATAGACTAGTTATGAGAAAATGAATTAAATATGTTATGTGAAGTAAGAAAATTGGAAAATAGGATTTTATGGCTTGAGAATCCTATATGAGGTATATGCACATTTTTTATGAGGATTTTGGTTATTGGTAATGAAATCTTATGAGTTTGGCATTTTAGGATGATTAAATGCATTATTTAGTAAAGTGTAAACAATTAAAGTAAATTGTTTATAAATTTAAGAAATGTTATTCTTTCAATATCATTATACCGAAATATTGGTATGAATTTTATTGTAGAATTTCTACCTTTTTGTGTCGGGTTTACTATTCACGAGTTACTATTCATGGATTACTATTCACGAGTTACTATTCATGATAAAATTGATTTCTTTTTCTGACCAAATTATAGTTGAGTTATGAATATTACTCTTGAGATTAAATCTATATGTTGATTATATTGATTTCATTATCATATATAATATTTTTATAACCCTAATAATGATATTTCTCTTTGACTTGAGTGTAAAGATGGGTAAATTTTTGGTATGATCATGACTATGAGTTCCCTTTGGCCAGTAGTGCAAAGTTGAATTGTTGACTGGTATGATCATGACCATTGAATTTATAAATGAATATCTTTAGCTTAAGTGCAAAGGTGAAATGATCAACATGGTTATAATTATTGTTTATATAAATTTTGAAATGATTATATATTTCTTTGAGATATGAATATATTTGGCCTGTAGTGCAAATATGAACTGTTGAGGAATATCTTTGGCCTGTAGTGTAAAATGAATTGTTGATGAATATCTTTGGCCCGTAGTGCAAAGATGACCTGCTGTTGAATATCTTTGGCCAGTAGTGCAAAGATGAACTGTTGACGAATATCGTTGGCATGTAGTGCAAAGATGAATTTATTAATATGATTATGAACAGGAACTGTGCTTTGGTATAACCATGATCTTTGATGTTTCAGGTAAAGACATGTGAGGAAAATTATCTTCGTCCTGGATGCGAAGAGGAATTTAGAATTACAATTATGATTATGAGTTATTCATATAATTGTGAAAAGGAACTGTTGATTAATGTTACAGGGATAAAACATTATTGGTGGACTTTTAATGTGGAGAAGATAATAGACTTTATGGTCTATTTGACTCTTCTAATGATTTACTCGTTCCGCTGCAACTATGGTTGAAAATTTTTATCATCTACCATATGTTCTAAATCTCTGATTTAATTCTGTTGAAGGCTATTGATATTTTATTTATCTTTAGTCATGATATTCTTTACTGGGCTAGTTGTGCTCACCCTTCTGTTTCACAATTCCTTTCAGGTAATAAGAGTGTAGCTGGGTCGAGCGAGGGTAATAGACTTTATGGTCTATTTGACTCTTCTAATGGTTTACTCGTTCCGCTGCAACTATGGTTGAAAATTTTTATCATCTACCATATGTTCTAAATCTCTGATTTAATTCTGTTGAAGGCTATTGATATTTTATTTATCTTTAGTCATGATATTCTTTACTGGGCTAGTTGTGCTCACCCTTCTGTTTCACAATTCCTTTCAGGTAATAAGAGTGTAGCTGGGTCGAGCGAGGGTAACGGGGAAATAGAACGGTGATCTCTAGCTGTGGAGATTCTCCCTAAGCAGTATATAAAAATTCATTTAGTAGTTATATTTGGTGAATCTAATAGGGTAAGGCATACCCAACGTTGGAAGGGTATTTTGCCACTATCATACAAGATGTCTAATGACATACAACCTCGTATCATCATAAGACATAGATGTGTTCATCCACTTGCTGAGTATATTTACGAGCACTACCTATATAATCTTGGTATTTGTTTGAAGTATAATTCTCAATTAGAGATAGTGGAGATAATGATATGTCAAGAGAAGACTCACCATTGGGAAGAATATGATAGTAATCTTCTTGTTTTTCTTTGGGGTCTATTGTGTCAACCAAGGATAATTATGTGGCTATATGATATCTATCATAACCTAGATGCATGGCCTCCCATGTACGAAGGTTTCCTTGAGCACTTTTCAAAGATTCTAGTTTCTAAAATAGTTTTTGGTTGTACCTTTATGTAAGGTACCTTTGTGAGGTGCTGACACATGATGGTGTCCAATGTCACATTTGGTATATATTTGTATCCAAACTCACGGCATATGTGTTGTTGTATTTTGCACGACAATTGTTGTAATAAAGCTGTAGTTATTTTCTGTACCATGTATTTGGCGACTCAGAATGGGTTGGATGGAATGGACCTATTTTGGGGACGTCACATATTGTGCTTAATCGATGCAATGCAGGGCTTATCAGGTTTTTTCTAGCATTCAGAGGCAAAATGGTAATATTTTCTCATGCTCGTGCCTCGGCGCCAATGCCCAGCTTATGGGTCGCGCCGCAGAGCCACCTTCTTGGGCTAGCTGACATCACTATGGCGCCGCAGCGCCAAAGTTTCTATGTAGACTCGCGCCGCAGCGCGAGCTCCGTGTTTTCCAAGCACATGTGGCACCGCAGCGCCAATCATAGACTTAATGCCCGGGCCGCAGCGCCACCTCCGGTGCCCAGGCAGAGACCAAGTGATTCTGCCCTAGCAAATAAAGGAAAAAGGCGTATATAACACAGAGGCAAGCCTCTGCAAAAGGGGATCATCATTTTCAGATAGATCAGACATCCTATATCATATTTTCCCCATAGATTAGCTTAGGTTAGTTTTCTTCTGTAATTTTTCTTTCTTTCTCTTAGTTGATGTCTGTAAATATAGATTAGGTAGATTAGGGAGAAGTTTGGCTTTTCTTTAGAGCATCAAGAGCAGTGAGCTACACGGACTGGAGAGCTAGATTTGAGCAGAATGCTTAGAGATTGAAGGGCTTTGATAGAGTTTCTTCTTATCTATTTATTGTCTCTGATTTTGTAATCCATAAATGTTGTCTTTATTGCTACTTGTATTTTGTTCAATAGCTATGAACTGAATATTGGCTCTAAGGTTATAATGGAACCCTTTGTTATTTAAATTGACTGTCTTATCTCCTTGAATGGCACCATATGATTTGGTTCGATATATTTATGCTTAATGATTCTCACTAAGACATTAGTGATGATTTTAGTAATTTACATGATATCGACAGAAGGATTGTAGGTTTACACCTGATTACATTGGCATGTGATTGTGGGTTTTGACTGCATAAGTTGTGCGTAGAATAGACATATCTCTGTGCGCCACGTGCGACCTTATTGAGAACTTATGCTTAATTCCTTGTTATGATTAATTCACATAGACATGTGTAGGATTGTATCTAGCTTGGACGTTCTTTTCTGTTCTATTCCCTTTTGGGTGGATCTGGAGAAGATATATTTGTGCATACCTCGACAGAGGTGCATAAGCACCTGTGTGTTCTCGGTCGACAAATTGCAGTGACCATTTAGACCAAAGAGAGAAGGGTAGCTAGTTTGATGAAACATAGCACGCCAGGTGTTCGACAGGATGCCTGTGTGGGGTGAAGTTGTAACCTTAGCTTGTAATTCCTTATATTACCACTCGTTATCCATTTACTTGCTTTGTTAGTTAGTTAACTAGATTAATCACACTTCTATTTAATGTTGTTCGAATAAGACTTTAGCGATACATAGTCGGAATTTGGTAAATATTAGTCATAGTTCCTCGTGGGTACGACACACTTCTTATCACTGTATTACTTGTTAGACCGCGTATACTTGGGCGTGTTTAGTGATCAGTTTTCCGACCAACAGAAAGCTATGAGCACGAATTTACGATTCAGTTTGGCATACTATCCTCAAACGGACGGACAATCAGAGAGGACTATTCAAACTCTTGAAGATCTATTAAGACTCTGTGTCCTAGACTTCAAAGGGAGTTGGGATAAGTATTTATCATTGGTGGAATTCTCCTACAACAACAGTTATCAGGCAAGTATAGGTGTGGCTCCATTCAAAGCATTGTATGGACGAAAGTGTCGCTCTCCAGTATGTTGGGATGAGGTGGGTGAAGCAACATTGTTGGGACCATAGTTGGTACGTATGACTACAGAAAAGATCCAAATGATTCAACAAAGTGTACAAACAACACAGGATCGACAAAAGAGTTATGCGGATCTTCATCGAAAGGATGTGGAATTTAGTATTGGGGATCATGTATTGTTACGAGTTGCTCCATGGAAGGGAGTTATAAGATTTGGGAAGAGAGGAAAGCTCAATCCACGATTTATTGGTCCATTTCAGATTCTTGCCCGAGTAGGAAATGTGGCCTATAGACTCGCGTTACCTCCAAGCATGTCTCATGTTCATAATGTTTTTCATATATCTGTGCTTCGTAAATATTTGAAATACCAAAACCACATTATTGAGTTAGAACCAGACGAGATAGCCGAAGATTTAACGTACGAGGAAGTACCTGTTAAGATCTTGGATAGGAAGGAGCATGTCCTACGCACAAACGCTATACCACAAGTCAAAGTTTTGTGGAGGAACCATGCTATTGAGGAAATGACCTGGGAGTTGGAAACGAAAATGAAAGCGAGGTATCCTCACCTTTTCGAAATACCAGGTACGTACGTCAACTTTGAGGACAAAATTTTATAAGGAGAGGAGGTTGTAAGACCCCAACTTTTTATAAATAAAATTAAAATTTCTCTATTTATTATTTTGAAATAGTAAGGGTTGATTTGATTAATGTGGTTAGTTATGAGTAAAATGCACAAATATTTTAAATAAGCAAGTGGTTATAAAATATTCATTGTTGTCGGGGAATATTCGTTTGGTCGTGGAATATTCTTGCTGTCGGGGAATATTCGTACGACGATGCAGCCTTGTGTGAGCTCCATAACGGAAAGCGATTGGATGAAGAAAACGACAAGTATAAGTTTTTTATAAATAACGGCGTAATTGTTACCGTTAATACTGTTGGAATACCCGGTGGTTAAAGCACATTAATACACGGTGTTGCACAGTAGCACACGGTATTGCACCAATTATTAATTCTTACGTAAGAAGACACTACTCAATAATTGTTACAGTAATTACTGTTCAATATTTTATTTTATTGATTCAATAATTACTACATTGATATTTTATATTATTATTGTTTCAATAATTATCACTGCACAGTATTTCCCATTATCAGATCAATAATTCATATTATTTTTATAATATTATTAGATAGCATTATTGGTAATGTCTAAAAAGTTCTGTCTAAAGAGAGGTTTGGTCACCTAATTGCGCGCCAGTAAGGAGAAATCTTTATTGAAAAGCCCCCTCTTTCCTAGGAACAGCCTGATTGTCAGTATTATGATTCTGTAATATTATTTGTGAATAATTAATTATTGATTTATATGATAAGAAAAATATTTATTAATGTAGATATAAATGGAGGAATTTTTAAAAAAATGACAATTGTTGAAAATTGATATTTTATCTTTTCTGATAAAATAATTCATTTAAATATATTATTATATTTTAATAATATAATAATAGTGATATTTTTACGATAAATGTGTGATATATGAATAAATGAGGAGGAAAGGGTATTTTTGTTACAATAAAGGCTAAAAATATGTTAAACATGTTGGTGGGCCCCAATTTTTGACTGAAATTTGATTATAGCTTGTAAAATCGTCCGTATGTGGATTTCGGTCTATTTCTGCTTGGAATTTAGAAAAATTTAAACTTACAAAGTTGTAGAGAATTGAATTTCTTATGGGAGGGACATAAGATTCGAATTTTTCTGATAAAAGGGCTATTTATTATGAATTATTGAAGTTCCGAAATAATTAATTTTTGGAGTTTAAAATATTTATTTTAAGAAAAACATTTTTTGCGATTGGGTGGGCCCCACTTGTGTTGTAAACATGATGAATTCAGATTTCAAGAGGTGGGCGTGAAATTTTTAATAAATATTATTATTTTATTAAATTTTCTACTTTGGTGTTCGAATTATTTTTCTATAAATAGGATGCTTAGGTTAGAATTGAAAATCACACCAGAAACTAAAATTTTCTCTCTCTATATTATCGAGCGTATTTTTGTGAGTATTTTGATACTTTGAGTGTTGCTATACGGTGCAAATTTCTTTCAGCACTATATCCAGTATTCCAGTCAGAAGTACTGTTCTTTTGAGGTAAGAGATGTTATTTTTTTTATAAATGATATTATTTCTTTCAATATCATTATGCCAGAATATTGGTAAGATTTTTCTTGTGAAATTCTTGTCTTTTTGTGTCAAGGTTACTAGTCACGTATACGACACTATTCACAGAAAAATTAAAATTTTATTTTCTTTGTCCAAGTTGTTTATTATGATTATTAGTTTTGATTGTATCCATGTTTTAATCTTCATTCTTGAATTTTGCTCCACAATGGTTTATTATTGAGTATTTTTGAACATGGATAAACCGAAGTACGAATTCCTAATATTTGTTCTTTTGTCTCACTGGATTCATTTTTTTTAAAATATTTTTGATCATCCTCAGTCCTAAATGATGATATTACTGAATATCTTTTGTAAGACCCCAACTTATTAATGAATAAAATCAAATTTTCTCTAAATATTATTGTGAATAATAAGGGGTTAATTTGATATAATACTTTGGTTATGGGTGAAATGTGCAAATTTTGCAAAATAAGTAAGTGGTTATAAAATATTCATTTTGTCGGGGAATATTCGTTCGGTCGTGGAATATTCTTGCTGTCGGGGAGTATTCGTATAACGGCGCAGCCTTGTGTGGGCCCCATAACGAAAAGCGATTGGATGAAGAAAACGACAAGTATAAGTTGTTTATAAATAACAGCGTAGTTGTTACCGTTAATACTGTTGGAATACCCGGTGGTTAAAATACAGTAGCACACGGTATTACACCAATTATTGATTCTTACGTAAGAAGGCACGACTCAATAATTGTTACAGTAGTTACTGTTCAATATTTTATTTTATTGATTCAATAATTATTGCGTTGATATTTTATATTATTGTTGTTTCAATAATTATTGCTGCACAGTATTTTCCTTTATCAGGTCAATAATTCATATTATTTGAATAATATTATTAGATAACATTATTGTCAATGTCTAGAAAGTTCTGTCTAAGGAGAGGTTTGGTCATCTAATTGCGTGCCAGTAAGGAGAAATCCTTATTGGAAAGCCCCCTCTTTCCTGGGAACGGTCTGGTTGTCATAAATGTGATTCTGTAATATTATTTGTAAATAATTAATTATTGATTCATATGATAAGAAAATATTTATTTTATGTGGATATAAATGAGGGATATATTTTTGTGGTTAAAAATGAAGGAGTTAATGTTGAGGTTTTTATCAGTATTTTTGTCGGAATGGAGGTATTAAAAATCAGAATTTTTGAGATATTTTGCGGGGGTTATAATTTTTAATCCGACCGTTAGATCGTGGTAATTTTTGGATATGTTATACATATATAAGTTGAGTATATGTCCATAAATTTTGAACCGTTAAAAATGAACGTATGATTTATTATGAATTTTACGAGATGACTGGTTCAGAAATTGTTGAATTTTCGGAGTTAATCATTTTGGTGGAAAATTCTAGAATTGGTGGGCCCCACTCTTGGTTGGTGAAGAAATGTGCTGAAATTTTAATTCAAATGTGGTGGGTGGAAAAAGTAGCAGGTAAAGCCATCAGGTTGCAGGTTAAATCTGCTTCGGCGTGCTAATATTTTCCTATAAATAGAGGGCTAAGTTAGAATTGAAAATCACACCAAAAACAAGTTTTTTCTCTTTCTCTCTCTAGATTATTGAGTGTATTTTGTGAGTATTTAGATACTTTGAGAGTTTCTATTCATCAGAGCAAGTTTCTTTCAGCCTTATACCGGTATTCCGACCAGAAGTACTGATATTTTGAGGTAAGGGATATTATTTTCTTCTTAAATGATATTATTTTCTTCAATATCATTATGCTAAAATATTAACCTGAGTTTTTATCAAATTTGGAACTTTTTGTGTCGGAGTTACTATTCACGTATATGTTACTATTCACGTATACGGCACTATTCACGAATACGAAACTATTCACCGAAAAATAAAATTTTTCCTTTTTGTCCAAGATGTCTATTATGGTTACTATCTTTGATTGTATCCATATTTTGATCTTTATTTTTGAATTCTGCTTCACAATTGATTATTATGAAGTATTATTGATCTTGGATAAACTGTTATACGAATCCCTACTATTTGTCCTTCTGTCTCACTGGATTCGTTCTCTTTAAGATATTTTTCATCATCTTCAGTCCTAAATGATAATATTACTGAATATCTTTGGCCTGTAGTGCAAAGATGTATGATTACTTGATGAATATATTTGGCCTGTTGTGCAAAGATGAACATGTGTTGAGATGAACATGACTGACAGGTGATACAAATGAATATCTTTGGCCTGTAGTGCAAAGATGAATATTTGGATAAAGATGATTATTAATTGATGTTACAGGGATAAAATATTGATGATGGACTTTTAAATCTTAGAAGATAGTAGAATTCATTCTCTACTTGACTCTTCTAATGGTTTGTTGTTTCCGCTGCAGTTGTTGATCTAAAACTTGTTGTCGATTATATTCTATCAGATTTTTTCCTGTTGAATACTAATGATAATTTTTTTGTATATTATCTTAGTCATAATATTCTTTACTGGGCTAGTTGAGCTCACCCTTTTTCTTTGTGTTCCATTTTTCTTCTGAGGAGGTGAGAACATAGCAGGATCTAGTCGGGGTATGGAGTGATGGTTCTAGAAATATGTTTTAGCAGTCCTCACTATTTCTGTAAAATAGTATTTGAATAATTGTATTGAGGACTTATTTGAGTGTGGATATTGTCTAGAAGACAATATTTGTATTTAAACTCACAGTATGTGTTGTCGTATTTTGCACGACAATTGTATTATTGAAGTTGTAGTTTGTTTTCTATACCATGTATTTGGCGACTCAGAATGGGTGTTGTATACCTATTTTGGGGGCGTCACAGTTGGTATCAGAGCTTAAGGATATGATCCCTGGCTGAGATGTGAGACAAAAACTAGGAGGGGAGAGACGGGGAATTCCTTCGCTAGTATGACTTGACTAAGTTTATTTGGTGTTTATTTGGTCGGTCAGAGTATAGGGATAATATATGACATGACTATTAACCCTTGTTTTATGGCAGTATTTAAGAATGGCAGCTGAGAACGTTAATAATGGAGTAAATCAGACCGTGGAGACACCTTTGATCACCACCCAGGGGAACGTGTAACAGGAAGGCAATATTCCTCCTGTAAACAACGTTACCGAGCAAACGATGAATGATGGAATGTTTAGGAGCTTTTTGCAGTTCATGCAAAATCAGACGAGGGAGACTCGTGTGCAGAATACAGGTGAAAATGATAACAACGCGCGGTTTGTCATAGCTAAGCAGTTCAAAGAATTGGGACCACCAGAATTTAAGGGAAAGCGGATCCGATCATGGCGGAAACGTGGGTCAAGCAAATTACTACGATATTCGATGTCTTGGGATGCACGGAGGAACAGAAGGTTCCATTCGCCACCTTTATGTTCCGCGGTGAGGCAGACTACTGGTGGGAGTCTGTGAAGCGTACCCAGCCTGACGCACTCAACATGTCCTGGGAAACATTTCAAAAACTGTTCAATGACAAGTACTTTCCTAAAAGTATTCGTCATATGAAGGAGGTGGAGTTTATCAGACTAGAATAAAATAACATGACGGTGTCCCAGTACGAGGCGAAGTTTTAAGAGTTATCCAGGTTTGCACCTCATTTGGTCGAAAATGAGGAACGAATGACAAGGATATTTTTGAGAGGTCTAAAACCTGAGATTCGACAATATCTTATCTCTCATAAATTTTCTTTATATTCAGATGTTGTAAACAAGGCTCAATTATTAGAGCGAGATAATGAGTATGTGCAACCGAGGGACCACAACCAGGGTCATACCGGTGGCGGCAGTCATCGAAGCAATGAAAACCAGCAGGGAGGAAAACATTCGGACAAAAGCGGTAACCACTCTGGTGGTAATCGTGGTCGTGATAATAGAAGGAGCGAGTCGGGAGGAGATTTCAAGAAGAGAAGGTACAACAATGATAACGTGAAGACGTCAGCACAAACATCAATTGTTTCTAGGGGAGGAGAACGACCACCGGTCGTATGTTACAAATGTGGGAAAGAGGGACATATCAGCCCAAACTGCCCACAACAATCCAAGGTATGTTATAACTGTGGAAAGGAGGGTCATATAGCTCGAGAGTGTTCTGTAGCAAAACCAAGTTCAGCGGGGATGGTGACTCCAAAAGTTGTCCCGGATAAGTCGAAATCAGCGGTTCCTAGAAGGGCGTTTGTCGTGACTGGCCAAAATGCGAGAAACCTGAACGAGGTGATCATGGGTAAGTTAATCTTGAATTCTTGCGAAGTTTATACTTTACTAGATACCGGTTCTACCCATTCTTTTATCTCTCCTGCTTATGCTCAACGTTTAAACTTGACTCCGGAGAAATTGGACTTTAACTTATCTGTTGAAACTCCGTTGGGTGAAACCTTCGTTACATCTACAGTTTATAAATCTTGCTTAATCCAAGTTGGTACAATCACATTACCTGTTGACCTTATCTCTTTAAACATACTTACTTTTGATGTGATTTTAGGAATTGATTGGTTAACTACTCATCATGTCAAAATTGATTGTTTTCGTAAGGTTGTTAGTTTTCATATTCCTAACCAACTTGTTATGCGAATTCAAACAACCAAACCACTAAAATCAATCTCTGTCATACCAAGCCATAAAGCCATTCGTTTATTGAAAAACGGATGTCAAGCTTTCTTAGCCCATGTCATGGACTTGAACAAAAATACGTCAGATTTGAATGATATTTCTGTTGTTAGTGAATTTCTTGACGTATTTCCTGAAGAATTTCCTGGCCTAACTCAGAGCGTGATATTGAATTTTTGTATTGATCTTCAACCCGATACAAAACCCATTTCTAAAATCTCATATTGAATAACTCCTATTGAACTTCGGGAGTTAAAAACCCAACTATAGAAGTTGGTACCCGAGCCTCTATCTGGTGACTTCCTTTGTGGAATGCACCAAAGCCAGACTCTCCGTAAGGGACTCTATATTTGTGTGGTGGTAAAACAATAGGTGCCATTGTGACGTGCTATCCAAGATTGGGATATGAATCACAATTGAGAGCAACCGAAGTCGGTGACCAAAGTACGTAGCTTTCTGGGCTTAGCTGGTTACTATCAGAGATTCGTGGAAGGATTTTCTCGAATCGCTACTTCGTTAACTTAGTTGACTCAGAAAGATACAAAATTCGTATGAAGCGAGGAATGCGAGAAGATTTTCCAATAGCTCAAGTGGCGACTCATTCGGAACCTGTTCTGACCATACCATCTTGGAAAAGCGAACGTGGTAGCTGACGCGTTGAGTAAAAGATTGTACGCGAGTACGAGTGCGATATTGTTGAACACAAAGACCTATTTTGTATAATTTATAAATGATAGAGATAGAGTTAATGAATCTAGGGACCCACGTGATGATATACGAGTAAAATCGACTTTAATCGATAAAGTTAAAGCTGCTCAAGCTACGGACATGGAGCTGATGCGTATGAAGAAGAAAGTGCAAGAAGGTGCTATTCCAGAAGCAAGAATCGATGAAGAAGGAATACTTCAAGTCAACTCCAGACTTTGTGTTCCTAACGATTTTGACTTGAAGCATAGAATAATGATGGAGGCACACAACACACCGTTTGCAATCCATCCTGGGAGTACCAAAATATTTCACGATCTTCGACATACATTTTGGTGGAGCAATATGAAAAGAGAGATCGCGGAGTTTATCTCGAGGTGTTTAACTTGTCAACGTGTAAAGGCGGAGCATCAAGTGCCAAAGGGTCCATTGCAACCACTTGAGATCCCGAATTGGAAGTGGGAACACATTACCATGGATTTCGTTACAGGTCTTCCCAAGGTTTCTCAAGGCATAGATGCGATTTGGGTTATTGTTGATAGATTAAACAAGTCCGCTCATTTCTTGCCGATACGTGAGACATATTCCCTTGAACGTCTTGCTAGTATATACGTGAACGAGATTGTGAGATTGCATGGCATGCCAGTATCCATAGTTTCAGATCGTGACCCAAGATTCACTTCACGATTTTGGGTTAGCTTGCAGAAAGCTATGGGCACGGATTTACGATTCAGTTCGGCATACCATCCTCAAACGGACGGACAATCAGAGAGGACTATTTAAACTCTTGAAGATCTATTAAGACTTTGTGTCCTAGATCTCAAAGGGAGTTGGGATAAGTACCTACCATTGGTGAAATTCTCCTACAACAACAGTTATCATGCGAGCATAGGTGTGGCTCCATTTGAGGCGTTGTATGGAAGAAAATGTCGTTCTCCAGTATGCTAGGACGAGGTGGGTGAAGCAACATTGTTGGGACCAGAGTTGGTACGCATTACTAAAGAGAAGATCCAAACGATTCAACAACGTATACAAACGGCACAGGATCGACAAAAGAGTTATGCGGATCTTCATTGGAAGGACGTGGAATTTAATATTGGGGATCATGTATTGTTACGTGTTGCACCATGGAAGGGAGTTACAAGATTTGGAAAGAGAGGAAAGCTCAATTCAAGATTTGTTGGTCCATTTGAGATTCTTGAGCGAATAGGAAATGTGGCATATAGACTCGCATTACCTCCAAGCATGTCTCGTGTTCATAATATTTTTCACATATCCATGCTTCGTAAATATGTGAAAGACCCGAACCACATTATTGAGTTAGAACCAGACGAGATAGCTAAAGATTTAACGTACGAGGAGGTACCTGTTAAGATCTTGGATAGGAAAGAGCATGTCCTACGCACGAAGGTTATACCACAAGTTAAGTTTTTGTGGAGAAACCATGCTATTGAAGAAATGACCTGGGAGTTGGAATCAGAAATGAAAGCGAGGTATCCTCACCTTTTTGAAACATCAGGTACGTACGTCAATTTCGAGGACGAAATTTCATAAGGAGGGGAGGTTGTAAGACCCCAACTTATTAATGAATAAAATCAAATTTTCTCTAAATATTATTATGAATAATAAGGGGTTAATTTGATATAATACTTTGGTTATGGGTGAAATGTGCAAATTTTGTAAAATAAGCAAGTGGTTATAAAATATTCATTTTGTCGGGGAATATTCGTTCGGTCGTGGAATATTCTTGCTGTCGGAGAATATTCGTACAACAGCGCAGCCTTGTGTGGGCCCCATAACGGAAAGTGATTGGATGAAAAAAACGACAAGTATAAGTTGTTTATAAATAACGGCGTAGTTGTTACCGTTAATACTGTTGGAATACCCGGTGGTTAAAATACAGTAGCACACGGTATTGCACCAATTATTGATTCTTACGTAAGAAGGCACTACTCAATAATTGATAATTGTTGCGTTGATATTTTATATTATTGTTATTTCAATAATTGTTGCTGCACAGTATTTTCCTTTATCAGGTCAATAATTTATATTATTTGAATAATGTTATTAGATAACATTATTGGCAATGTCTAGAAAGTTCTGTCTAAGGAGAGGTTTGGTCATCTAATTGCGCGCTAGTAAGGAGAAATCCTTATTGGAAAGCTCCCTTTTTCCTGGGAACGGTCTGGTTGTCATAAATGTGATTCTGTAATATTATTTATAAATAATTAATTATTGATTCATATGATAAGGAAATATTTATTTTATGTGGATATAAATGAGGGATATATTTTTGTGGTTAAAAATGAAGGAGTTAATGTTGAGGTTTTTATTAGTTTTTTTGTCGGAATGCAGGTATTAAAAATCAGAGTTTTTGAGATATTTTGCGGGGGTTATAATTTTTAATCCGACCGTTGGATCGTGGTAATTTTTAGATATGTTATACATATATAAGATGAGTATATGTCCACAAATTTTGAACCGTTAAAAATGAACGTATGATTTATTATGAATTTTACGAGATGACTGGTTCAGAAATTGTTGAATTTTCGGAGTTAATCATTTTGGTGGAAAATTCTAGAATTGGTGGGCCCACTCTTGGTTGGTAAAGAAATGTGCTGAAATTTTAATTCAAATGTGGTGGGTGGGAATAGTAGCAGGTAAAGCCATCAGGTTGCAGGTTAAGTCTACTTCGGCGTGCTAACATTTTCCTATAAATAGAGGGCTAAGTTAGAATTAAAAATCACACCAGAAACAAGTTTTCTCTCTCTAGATTATTGAGTGTATTTTGTGAGTATTTAGATACTTTGAGAGTTTTCTATTCATCAGAGCAAGTTTATTTCAGCCTTATACCGGTATTTCGACCAGAAGTA